>JAKTXJ010000033.1:0-170097 GCA_030582495.1 Suhomyces terraborum | reverse complement strand
GTCAGTACTGTCGCTTCCAATTACTGTTGTGGTAGAAGTAAAAGATTCCGACCATAAAGTGGTAATGGTGACAGTATCATGAGGCTTTGTTGGTGTCTCGATAACTAAGGTATTAGTACCGCTCCCTGATACTGTGGTCGATGTCGTAAAGGTACCGGTCCATGGCGTGGTGACCGTCACGGTTGGGTATGGAGTCTCAATAATCACGGTTTCTGTACCGTCAGATCCAGTTGTGGTGGTAGTGGTTAAATCAGTTCCTGTCCATGTTGTAGTGGTGGTAGTTCTTGGATAAGGAACTTCCACGATAACCGTAGCAGTATTACCCGGAGTAGCAGTCTTGGTGGTTGTAGATGTAAAGGTTCTAGTCCATGTAGTGGTGACTGTGGTAGTTGGGATTGGCACTTCCACCACGATAGTCTTTGTGCTTCCGTCAGTCGTAGAGAATGGTAATGTTGTGACTTTGGTGAGAGATCCTGTCCATGTCAGGGTCGTCACAATAACTGCAGCACCTCCACCACCTGCAGCACCATCAGTATATGGATTCCAGTTAACGGGTTCGGTGGTCGTGGTAGTGTCACCGTTTTTACATCTGTTCACATTCGAATAGGTAATCTTGTTAGACAGGTGAGTCAAACTTCCCCTTATATTGAGGTATGGCCTGGTACCTGCAGGAATATTCAGGTACAGCATAGATATTTGATTTGCATTACATGTCACACTAACATCAAAATCTCCAATGCTAGTGGGGTAGTACCAATTATTCAAACCAGATGCAAAATTGGCATCGGCAGTGGAACAATCAAACTCCCCCGAGGCACTCTGCATGGTAATTACTCCTGAAGTATACCCTGAAGTACATTGTGTTCCCAAAAGGTAGTTCTGTTGTTGGGCGGCATTAGGAAGAAGCTTTCTGGCATAATAGATATTTGGGGAAGGATTCCAAGGTGGAAAGGTAGCTGTGCCACTAATCTTGTTCGATCCGTCGTTAAACACTATAGTATTTGTACCTGCAGTAAATGTGTTTGCACATTGCAAGTCGATTGGATCAGAACTATCACCAGCATTGAAAGTGAAGGGGAAAATAAGATCACCTGAGACCAGATCAACATCGGCAACACTGTCAGTGATAGTACAGTCAATGCTAGAGAAGGGGACAATCAATTCACCGTTGTTGGTATCACATGTAGCATATGTAACATCTCCAGCAACAAGCTCAACTTGATTATCGTCAAGGTCAAGCAAGAATTTGAAAACACATGGAAGCTGAAGGGTGAATGTGTCACCGCTTTTCATATCATTCCTGTTCATTGCCCATGTCAAAGTTGCATACCAAGTAGGATCATCAGGGCCGTAATGGTTTCTCTCGTTATCATAATCAATTGATAAAATATCGGTAAAGACCCCCGATATTTGTGCAGCGAACGCAATTGATATCAACCTAGCAATAAAGAAGATCCTGAGTAACATGGTTGGAGTATGGAGTTCAACAACTGAGGAAAATGTAGTCATTTAAATATTGCAGCATTGGTTGCTAAAAAGGTATGGCTCGTATACCTAAGTGTATCAATACTATTCGAAATATTTTTTAATTACGCTTGAAGCTTTATTCTGTATTCTTTCCATCCTTCGTGTTGCTCATATTCAAATTACACGAAAAATATGGTTAAAATCTTCCGGAAAAGAGCCTCCTAGAAGGTAAACAATTTCAGATCGGTCATGTATGCTTCAAACCAATGCTTTCTGTTCCAAACCTCCCGAAGGTCTATGGGTGCAAATAGATGTGATACCTAAGTGGCTAAGAGCCTAGCTTCCCATTCCATTGAAATTAAACAGTGATGGTGTATCATGCACCATGTTGCCTAAACCCTATTTACTGAAAGCATAGAACACATCGAAACAAACCGCTCGTGTTTTAACTTTCAAAACCCGTACCACAGTACATTCGAAGTCACTGTCGATGAACAATTGTTGCCTCATTCATTCGTTCTACTCCTTAGCTCTGTCATTGGAGTATACGTATTGCAAATTCAATTCAGACCTGTCTTCCTCTATTGTTCATTTCTGGCTAAATTTCGGCTAGCTCTTTTGTGTCACAGTACCTTATCAATCTTGAGATTCCGAAAAAATCAAGATTCTAGAAGAACTAAAATGTGGTTCCAAATAATAAATTATGCATTGTTGAGGCCGCGTAATGCAGGAACTTTAAGGATGGGTGGGGCATTAGGCACACCACCATCGGCACATTATGCACCATGCACTGCTTGCCATGCTGTTGGAACAAGCTATGTAATCGTTGGTGCAACTTTATTACCTTCGTGTCAAGGTTCGATGCCAATCGTATAGAATTGACGGAATTGTCTCGATGATGAATGCAAATATCAGTCTCCGAACAATATTTGTGATGGTGCAAGAGTAAATTTTACAAGAGACTTAATCTATCTTGAAATTCGACCGATACTCGGGTTTGTCTTTTAGTATGAGGTCAATTCTTGAAACAAGCAATCTCTTCGAGACAATTGGGGTCGCCAAGTTCCTGCAACCAATTTGCTTATTTTCTCGATAATCAATAAAGTTGCGACTTTTTAAAAATGAGGACCAACCGAATTAACACCTGCTGTGAAAGCCACGACAAGACGTTTTTCACCAAAATGTTGGGGTTTTTACCACAAACTCCTTCGAACCTCGCTACACCGCAGTAAACTTATACTATTGTTCTTGTTTCTCCAGCTAGTCTTCGATAGTCTCACGATGGAGTCTATTTCATAAGATATATTTTAAATCAAAAAGCGATATCTACAGGTAGAGGCTGGATCAAATTAAGCTTATAGTATTACTGCTTGACACATATTACGGGCTTTCGAAGCGCTAAACAAATCAACGTAAGCCCAAGACACTGTTACATATTCGGAGAAATTCTATACCGAAGTGGATGAAAGCTAATAATGATGTGTACGATAGTGATTCCACAGATTTCTTGTGTGGAGAATAAATGTGTGAACAAGAAAGCTTCGACTAATACATAAAAAATGCAGTATTCTCGGGTATGGCAGAATCATACAGCAGGGTCTCGTCTGAAGGGGGAAGTCGACTTCTGAATTTGATTTCTTTGCGGCAAAAGGCTAACCAGTCCTGTGGTCTTACGCCATGTTCCAGTCCTTTACCTTCCAAACGCCTGGTCCGATCCACTCAGATCCTTCCACGTCAACCATAATAGTCATCCGCATATGTAGCCGGCAGATTTCGAGAAGCTTGTCGATGGGAGTCCGTGTGTTCCATGGCTTGTTCCAATGCATTGAGGTACTCTTCAACAAGAATAAGCGAGCTAGGCTATGATATTTTCTATGAACTAATTCACAATTTCGAAGTTCGCAAAATCTATGCTTGCCATTGCCATGTGTGCATAAGTCCGAGAGCTCAACATCTACTGCGAGATCAGATGACTCTGAAAGAACAAATAAACTTCGAACAGTGTTTGAGGCGTCGTCTACATTTCTTGAAAGTGGCGTGGTTACCACCGTTGAGCAGTATTCTTGGATTTATCTGACTGCGTGGTTGAACCCTGGGTTGGGTTAGTATAGTTACTGTGTTCGAATGTCAAACACACACAATATCTGGTGGTATTTTGATGCCGTAAAGGCTGGGGAAAAGGTGGGGAGTGGAGATATCTCAAACACCGAGCTCAAGTATTGGAATTTTTTATGTTTATAGTCATGTTCCAAGCGATGCATCGCTAAGGGCGGACGTTTGCTTGGTGAGGGTTCGGGCCGACTATAATTGGGTCGGTTTTAAGGTCGTTAGGAACCCCAAACTGCATGAATTGCTTCATCACCATAGCATCTTGTCTAAAGCATAGCACCACACGCATGAACTTTACTTTAGTCCAAAATCAGCGAAGGCGTAACTAAATTAGGCGGTAGCCACAGATTTAGCTGGTTCGAGGCAACATTGACTATGATGATTGCAAATTCGGAAATAATCCTGAGGTTTCGCGAACCGATGGTAACTTCTGTTCTAAGTGAGTGTTGATATTCTACACATAAATGTCCTCTAGTTTGCACGTACTATGTCCGCAACTATCCCCTTATTATTATCGCTATTGTTCCTAAATCGAGGGTCCGATTTCTTCGTGAAAATATTTTTTGACACACCAAATGCACCTTTCTCCGGTATGCACTCCTGGGTATGACAAATCAACCCGTTACAATATAAGCATCCGGAGAAACAGAGGTTGACTTCCGTCAAAGCCTTAAATGCTGCACCTCCGCCCAATGACATGAGTTTGATTTTGAGCACTCACAAACACATACGATCCAATTGTGATATGTGGACACTAAAATGATTATTAGTCCCAGAACAGAAGTCTTCGAAGCAACAAGGAAAGACTAGACCTCTATGTGGAACCGAGAGCCATTGCTACTATTACATTTACTCAATGTGATCTCAGTATGCATACAGTACTTAACGCTTAACATGCTGTAGCACTCCGAAGTAATTGATATCTTTCAATCACGTTTCAAGGAAGCTATTGATGCAATATCTGTCACCTCAAGTAATGTCTTCTTAAAAAGTACGTGATACTTCCTCGTATAGCTGTACGGCTTTCCGGGTCTTTCTTGGCTACGAACCTTCGAGGTTCTTCTTAAAAACTTTTTCACGCAATTTCAGCTTAGTTATTACTTCCTTGCATATCGAGAAAACTATTTTCTGCACTGAATTTTGGTATGCATTTCGAATTTTTCTAAATTATTGTGAAAATCGGAATTGTGAAAATTGCTTGGAGTGCGACACATGAAACACCCCAAGACCCGCAATTGGTACCAGAAAACTTGGTACGGCAAAACAACTTGTGGAGAGCTTTCTTTGATACAGGAATGAATTGACCGATTTTCACTTAACGTCGTTTTTTGATGGTTTGGTTCCCTCCCAAGTCAGAATCAATCCAGTCAGATTCACCAATTCACGAAGAGGTCTCGAAGGCCCTATGGCTAAATCTGCGAAGAAACCATGTCAAGGTTTACGTGAATCTCTTCGCTGATATTGGCTGACAATTATGCTATCATTGTCGAAAATATACAATGCTTCTTCCACATTCTCACTTCTCTCTACATTATCTAACCTGTTATTTCAAAGAATGCTATTCATATATCAATGCAAATTTCTTGTGGTTTAGTTCAAGTTCAGATTCAGGATCTATAAGTACCCATCTAATCATTGTGATTGGTCTTCTTTGTTCGATGTCATGAGGTATTTTCTTCTCGTATTTCAGAAACTTTTCATTTACTTGAAAGTTCGAAATCCTGGCTGCTCAAATCAGTAATTGTATCCAAAACCACTGCAGCTTGTTCTCTAACAAGAAGATCATTATCGTCTTCTGTAATATACTTGAGTGTATGAATGGTCTTCTCTCTGTATGTCAGTGGGAACTGAACTTTATCTGAGTACGCACAACCTTGAATTAGATCATGAATTAATACAACAGCTGCCCTTCTCATGATGGCACTTTCAGAAGAGGTTTCAAGACTAAGTATTCCAAATGCGCAGTCTAGTATATCTTCCAAATACTTCAAAATTCCAAGAGGGTTGGTTTTGCATGCAGTTCCCAATAAAGACATGCTAGACATACGAAGGCGATTGTCCTCCTTTTCTTTATTCTCAGGAATACGAACAACATAAAGGTTTGTTTCAACAATTGAGTTTGCCACTTCGCCGACAAAAAGCTCATTACTTAGCTGGATGAACCTTAAGAACACTTCACCGATTTTTAGTCTTTCCTCGATGTCAGTATCCTCATTTTGATTCAAATATGACTTTATTAATAGCTTCACGCATTCCCCTGCGTCAAATTCTATCAAGCTTGTGAGTCCCTTGATGGCATTTAAATACACAAATGGTTCCACATCTTTCAACTGAACCATATGTAATTCTAATACAAAATCTAATCCAATAACTTCACTGCGTTTCTCGATTAATTGTCGAAGCAAATGTAAACCATGTGCTCTGATTGGGACAAGGGGATCATTTAAACTGGTAATAGCCCGCTTGAGGAGCTGCTTGTCCTTTTCTTCTGCGGAATTGGAAACCACTGCACCTTGTAGTAACGTTTCAATTCTATCATGTAAAGCTCTTGCTTGCTCCTTTACGTTACCAGTGTTTGATGGAACGGAATTCAAATAATCCTTTATTTCGGTGATAAGTTCTTTGCATTTATCATCGAATGAGACAGTTTCCGACAAGATAGCAGACAACAATTCAAGAACAACAGGTAGTGCCTGCAAGTATAAGCCTGAATCATAGTCGTCCTCATCATCTGAATCGGCATCGCCCGTACCATTAACTTCGGTTGGAATCTGATTTGATTCTGGATTCAAAAAATCCTTCACAATCCGTAAAATATCTGATGGCCCATCGGCCAAAATGTCGTTAAATTGGTTTCCAATTCCTTCCAAAAGTCTTAAATCAATCAAAATGAAGAAATCGATTTCATGGTCTTCACCTAACTTATTCTTAGGATGTAACCACGCTGATAATAAATCAAGAAAAGTACTCCTAATCATTTCATCATCTAATTCCTTCAATAAATCCATGAAATATTTGCTACACTCATCCAAATTCTCAATCAATTTTGCCATACTTGTTTTGGTAGTTAAATTGTTAGTGTCATCACAAATTTGAGCCAATCCGTTGGTCCCGAATTCAAATTTCCAATTTTCTCCTCCCTGTTTTAGCAAATTTTTCGTTATGAGTTTAATAGATGCAGACCCAATGTTTTCAGATTCACTTTTAGTTAAAGTGAAATAGCTCACTAAAATACCAGTGATGACATCTGATGATTTCGAGTTTTTCCGGAGAAATATTAGGTAAGACCATATTGGGACTATGAGCTTACTGAATAAGGCAGCGTATATCTCAGGAGTCATGGTTTTTCTTGTAAGTGATATGAGTACATTGATACTGTTGTTGAGTTGGGCTTCAGATACCAAACATCCTTCTCCGCCTATAGGATCAAAATTATCCCAAATTTTCTTGAAGAAAAAATCTTCAATGATTCTATTATTTTTGAACCATAATTTTTCCATGAAATGACAAACGCAACTTACGCTAGTTGATTTGTTAAAGTTTATCAATATGTCATAAGATTGTTGTCCTATACTGTTAAAGTAATCGATGGTGTTCAACGTTTTAGGTTTTTGTAAGACAATGTTCGCAACTTGATCCAACTTTTCCAAAGTAACATCCTCATTTTCTCTCAAACCAAGGACAAATTCTATCAAAGCATCGAGACCATCTTTTCTTGGAGCTGTTACATGTAACACACTCAACTGAGACATGATATATCCTTTGAAATAAGGAGGTGAATTAGTAGCTATCAAAGATGAAAAAATTTGGAACAATTCGTAGGTTTCTGGAATTGATAAAATCGTATCTAATTCTGAAGCATGTGATTCAGTGTTGATGTGAAAGTTAGGAATGGTAAAGAGTGAAATAGCTGCTACCAATAAATCTGAGTATCCTGTCCCGTTAATAAGTAGATTTCGTACGTCCGACTGGACCAATAGTATTTTTTTCAAGTGTTGAACAATCAATTCAAGTAGTATTTGGTGAGAATTTAGGTTTTCTAGTGAACTTATGTGCAATATTTCGGGTTTCATAGCAATGACTTTAATGCTCTTTTTACCGAAATCTTTGAGTTGCCGCTTTTCAATTGGAATCCCTATATTATAATATTTCAATACAGGGTATAGGCCATGAATGAGAATGGTATTGAAAAGTTTGGAAAAGGTTCGGATATCATGCAATGATATTTTTATTAAATTGGGATCTTTCAAATCACTTCGTTCCGATAATTCCTGAATTTTTTCAAGAGTTGTAAGAAGGTAGAAAACAAACGTGTATCGAGATTGAAACTCCCCACTAAACTTCTCGTTTGGCACAGTATCGTGCAACTTGAGGTCTTCATACTCTGAAATCCTACCAAGAAACACATCCACATTATTTTCATCGACATTTCCTTCAAGTATCTTCTCAAGTTGCTGGAACTTGATATCCAATGGAGTTGAACCCAAATTCTCAGGTGCATTCAAACCTTTCCGCTGAGGATATACATCATTCGCAGATCTTCTCACGGTTTTCGAGCTCTTTACCTCGAATGGGTTTTTCCTTTGCTTCGTTACCGGAGCATTGGAATGGGAATCATCCTTCAAAACTTCAATCTTTGGAGGCATCTTGCCATTCAGATCACTTTGAATTCCTTCAAGATTCGCCTTTACGTACTGTTGTACGTAAGCGCTGACAAATCAATGAGCATCGCTAGTATCAGAAAAAGATTCAGTAGAATCAAGAACTTCAATTACACAACCATGACTACGTTGACACAAGAAGAGATGGATGCAGTCATCTACGATGCCAGGGAGGGAGACTTGGAAACACTTCGTGAAATCTTTGGTGAAATCGAACCAAAATTGTTGATGGAAATCAAAGACGACATTACTCTCACCACCCCATTGCATGCCGCTGCTGGTAACGGCCATTTTGATACAGTTGAGTACTTCTTATCGATTTTGAGCAAAGAAGACGCCGAGAAGTTGGCATCACAAGCCAATGATAGTGGTAACACACCACTTCATTGGGCATCTTTCAACGGACATCTCAAGGTTGTGGAATTATTGTGTGACAAGTACGCAGCAGACCCATTTGTTAAAAATGGCGTTGGTCACGATTCAATTTTTGAAGCAGAAAGCAATGGACAAACGGAGGTGGAGAACTGGTTCTTGAAGAAGTTTGCCGTGGAGGACGATTTCAAAGTTCAAGAAGATGGGGAGAATACCAAGATCTCCTACAAGCCGGGTTCCGAAAGTTACGAAGCCGAGGAGAATGCAAAATTGGCAGCTATTGAGCAAAAGACTGAAAAGCTTGAAATCTAAATTGGAAATGTTCTACAACTATGACCATTATCATTTTCATTATCATTACAAAAATAAGAAATTTCAGATTCACTTTACATTACACTCCAACAAATCTTTTTGCTTAGTTTGTGGATATGAATTCTAGAACTTCATGACTACAAGGATGCATGTTCTCCTCTAGTTAGGTTAAAGAATCACCCTTATAGGTGGTGATTCCCTGTATATTACCAGAATTTTAAGTAGTGCGCCTACCACTATTTCATAGGCAGAAAAATTTTTCCAATTGTAATTTTGACCATAGACACCTTATCCATAATATGAGTGACTTAGGATTTGACCCATCGTTGAAAAAGAAGAAGAAGGCCAAGAAGCCTGAAGATTCTGCATCTCCAGCTCTCGATGCTTCCACAGATGAAATGTTTGCGGGAATGAAGAAAAAGAAGAAGTCTAAAAAGACCGAAGACTCTGAAGCCTCTCCAACTCCCGTTGAGGATGAATTAACCACAGCATTAGGTGATCTTACCATCAAGAAGAAGAAGAAGAAGTCCACCAAGAACCTCGATGCCACCGATTTCGAACAACAATTAGAAGAAGCAGGTATCGAAGAAACCAACACTGCCACTCCAGAAGCCGAATCTAGCGTAACCGACGATGGCATGGTGTATGAAGACTTATTGTCACGTTTTTTCACAATTTTAAAGGCCAACAACCCAGAGTTGGCTGGAGACAGATCAGGACCAAAGTTCAGAATCCCACCACCAATATGTCAAAGAGAAGGTTCCAAGAAGACATTATTCGCCAACGTCCAAGAGATCGCCACCGTGTTGCAAAGAAACCCAGAGCATTTGATACAGTTCTTGTTCGCTGAATTGGGTACTTCTGGTTCCATCGATGGTGAAAAGAGATTGGTGTTGAGAGGTAAGTTCCAACCTAAGCAGATGGAGTCTGTCTTAAGAAGATACATCATAGAATATGTTACATGTAAAACATGTAAATCCATGAACACCGAATTGAAGAGAGAATCGGCCAACAGATTGCATTTCTTGAGCTGTAAAGCTTGTGGATCCACCAGATCGGTGTCTTCCATCAAGACTGGTTTCCAAGCCCAAATTGGAAGAAGAAAGAAGATGTGAGATTTATAGTTTATGCTATAGAGAAATTCTATGTACAATAGGATATGTGTAGAATTTTGGTACGTCGAGAATATTTTCGTTATTGTTGACAATTTTTTTAAAATTTCAATATTTTCCAAATGTTACTATTCACACTTCATTCTGACTACTTTGAATACTATTACTATCATTAATATTACATAAGTCCACTAACTATTTTCTTCAAAGGAGAACACCACAAACTTACACCATCATTCGTGATCATATAATTCAAGATACTCTTCTCAGTATCTTTCAACTCCAGGGAATTTCTCGATGCATGAAGGGCTCTAGTTGCAATAGAATAGACAAAATTCACATGATTTGGCTCTATGGTGTTGATTTGGGTCGTGAGCTTTGACTCGTAGTGACTCAATTCTCGTAGTGAAAGTTTCGAAGGTAGTTTGAGAAGCTCGTGGATCTTTTCTATCGTTTCACTTGGACTATGGCTTGAATCGCTTTCACCAGATCTGGATTCAACTAGTTCAGCGTCCTCAGGTATGGATGTACTCACCGCTAGAGGGTTCGAATTGGAGGAGTCACTGGGTACACTTGAGTTCGAAGATAATGGGGTTGTTCTTATGATTGGAGGGCCCGCTGTACTGGTGTCCCTATGTGATACCTCGGAGTTTCTAGGTAATATTGGTGGTCCAACTGCGTCTCCATTTTCAGAAATTAAAGATGTTGTGCTATTGGAATTTAATCCTATAATACTTCCTGCTCTTCTGGCTTTCGATTTTTGAATGCTGGTCGAACTGTTATTGCGTGACATCATTAAAGGCGGACAATCGTTCCAACCTTCCTGTTGATCTCCTCGTTGGTATTTGGTTAACGTCATTAATAATTTGAGAAACAAATGATAATGTAGCAAAAGAAAACCTCAATGCAAAATTAACAACACGATAATTTTAGTAGTGGAAAATTGACCGATTTCGAAATTATTTCCTTTGTCAAGAACATTCAACATGGCCCCATTTGTTGTCCTCTCTATGAGAAACCTCTTTCACGTGTTGGATCACGCGACGAGAGTCACCTGATGAGATATCGATTTTGGTTTATTTGCCTTCGTTATCACCATGTCTTCTGCTAGAGGAACCCTTAGCGATGAACAACGAAGAAGGATCGTACGTACCTGTTGCAACTGCTGGCTGAACTCACTAACATCAGGAACTTAATCGAAAACGTGCTCTTGAAAGGGTGCAAAATAGAAGTACTTCTACATCCAAATCAGAAACATATGAAAGACCAGTTCCTACAACTTCCATGAATCAAATTAGAAATGGGTTTAATTTGCCCGGAGAAGAAGCACTGAACAAAAGACCCCGTGTTGAGTTGACACCTGAGCAACGTAAACGAATCGAAGAGAATAGGCAACGGGCCATGGAGATTCGCAAGAAACTAGCACAAAATAATAGAGACGCTTCTAAAACAGTGCCAGAAAAAATCCCAATATCCGATGGGGTGAGGAGATCATTGGAAGCCGCCAAAGATACTGCAAGTCGAGCCAAATCGAAGTATGAACCTCCTTCCATTAAGCGCAAAGATTACATTGAGTTTGATTTCTCCACCCTCACCGATTCTCGAGGTGGGTTTTTAGGAGATCAACCAGGAGATGCAGAACCAGCAGAAGTGACAAGTCTAGACCAATGGAAAGAAAAGCAGAAGGAGCAGTTGGTGGTGAAAGACTTGGCACCGCCAATCGATTTGGAAAATGCTCCAAAATGCTACGAATGTAATTCTTTGGAGGTCGATCCGAACCTATACACCAATTTCTGGAAAGTGCGTGCTTGCAGGAAATGTATACGAGAGAAATCGGAGAAATACTCGTTATTAACTAAGACCGAATGCAAAGACGATTACCTTCTAACTGACCCCGAATTACGTGACACATCGCTATTACCCCGGATTGAGAAACCCAATCCTCATGGATACTCTAGAATGCAGCTTTTCCTCCGTTTCCAGGTGGAAGAGTTTGCATGGAAAAAATGGGGCTCTTCTGAAAAGTTGGACGAAGAGTGGGAACGTCGAGAAGCCATGAGGATCAAACGAAGAGACAAAAAGTATAACGAGCAACTTATGGAAATGAGAAAGAAAACCAGAGCCGAAGAATACACCAGAAAATTACGTGATGGCAAGAGCTTGGGCGAGCGACATGTGCACGATTGGTCTGCACCCGTGAGTATTCCGGGAGAAGCAAACATGGTCAAGAAAAGGTGTATTGATTGTGGAGTTGAAACTGAAGAGTTAGTGTTTAACTTTTAGGCTGCGACCACTGGGGCTTTTCAGGAAGTAGAAAAAAGGGTTTACATAACGCGTGGGGCCTAAATAAGGAGGGAGATTATGGAACGAAACATACTACAGGAAATCAAATATCGTTTCAATGTTTATAACTGGATACAACACTAGCCGTATTGAGGCATTGTAGACTTTTGGAGTTCGTCTCGTCTGAAAAACTAATGGGACCCTGGTGCCTAGCCATAACTACTGAAGTACTACGTAATTATATGGGCTGTGAATGTAGCCCAGGTACCCACGTGACTTTTTCAAATGTGCTTGGGCATCCGAACACGCACCCTGTTTGAAGTACCAAGACCAGCTTCATCATACCACGGTTCAAACGTGGTTCCTCCAGAGTCTTCGACACTGCTTATTCTTCTGGTCTTTGAGGTAACCACAGCAAATTCCGCCGGTTTCTTCGCCCAAGATCGCAGATTCTCGTCGGAAGAAATGGCAGACACTTGCAAATCGGGCGTGCGCGCACCGTCTCGCATGGAAGGCCATGGAAAATTCTACCCCAAATCGTCGAACTTGTTTGCAACATTTACCCTCGAAATATAAATTGAACTTTCGCCCCAACTTTTGTTCCGACAATTCGTATTTATCTAATCAACCAAAGATGACTGACGCTAAGGCCGAAACCCATGAGTTCACTGCTGAGATCTCTCAGTTGATGTCCTTGATCATTAACACCGTTTACTCGAACAAGGAAATCTTCTTGAGAGAATTGATCTCTAACGCTTCCGATGCTATCGACAAGATCAGATACGAAGCTTTGTCTGACCCATCCAAGTTGGAAACCGAACCTGAATTGTTCATCAGAATCACTCCGAAGCCAGAAGAAAAGGTCTTGGAGATCAGAGATTCCGGTATCGGTATGACCAAGGCTGAATTGGTCAAGAACTTGGGTACCATTGCCAACTCTGGTACCAAGAGTTTCATGGAGGCTTTGTCTGCTGGTGCCGACGTCTCCATGATTGGTCAATTCGGTGTCGGTTTCTACTCTTTGTTCTTGGTTGCTGACCACGTTCAAGTCATCTCCAAGCACAACGATGACGAACAATACATCTGGGAATCCAACGCCGGTGGTAAGTTCACTGTCACCTTGGACGAAACCAACGAGAAGTTGGGCCGTGGTACTGTCTTGAAGTTGTTCTTGAAGGATGACCAATTGGAGTACTTGGAAGAAAAGAGAATCAAGGAAGTTGTCAAGAAGCACTCCGAATTCGTTTCTTACCCAATTCAATTGGTTGTTACCAAGGAAGTCGAGAAGGAAGTCCCTGTTGACGACGCCGAGGAAGAAGTTTCCGGTGACGACGACAAGAAGGCTAAGTTGGAAGAAGTCGAAGATGAAGATGCTGAAAAGAAGCCAAAGACCAAGAAGATTACTGAACAAGTTGTCGAAAACGAAGAATTGAACAAGACCAAGCCATTGTGGACCAGAAACCCATCTGATGTCACTCAAGAAGAATACAATGCTTTCTACAAGTCCATCTCTAACGACTGGGAAGACCCATTGGCTGTTAAGCACTTCTCTGTTGAAGGTCAATTGGAATTCAGAGCTATCTTGTTCGTTCCAAAGAGAGCTCCTTTCGACTCTTTTGAATCTAAGAAGAAGAAGAACAACATCAAGTTGTACGTCCGTCGTGTCTTTATTACTGACGACGCTGATGAATTAATCCCAGAATGGTTGGGTTTCGTTAGAGGTGTCGTTGACTCCTTCGACTTGCCATTGAACTTGTCCAGAGAAATGTTGCAACAAAACAAGATCTTGAAGGTTATCAAGAAGAACATTGTCAAGAAGTTGATCGAAACCTTCAACGAGATCGCTGAAGACCAAGAACAATTCGAAAAGTTCTACACTGCTTTCTCCAAGAACATCAAGTTGGGTATCCACGAAGACCAACAAAACAGAAACGCTTTGGCTAAGTTGTTGAGATACTACTCTACCAAGTCCACTGAAGAGTACACTTCGTTGTCTGACTACGTTACTCGTATGCCAGAACACCAAAAGAACATTTACTACATCACTGGTGAATCTATTAAGGCTGTTGAGAAGTCTCCATTCTTGGATGCCTTGAAGGCCAAGAACTTCGAAGTCTTGTTCTTGGTTGACCCAATCGATGAGTACGCCATGACTCAATTGAAGGAATTCGAAGACAAGAAGTTGGTTGACATCACCAAGGACTTCGAATTGGAAGAAACTGAAGAAGAAAAGGCTGAAAAGGAAAAGGAAATCGCCGAATTCGAGTCTTTGACCAAGGCCTTGAAGGAAATCTTGGGTGAACAAGTCGAGAAGGTTGTTGTCTCCCACAAGTTGGTTGACGCTCCAGCTGCTATCAGAACTGGTCAATTCGGCTGGTCCGCTAACATGGAGAGAATCATGAAGGCTCAAGCTTTGAGAGACACCACCATGTCCTCGTACATGTCTTCTAAGAAGACCTTCGAAATCTCTCCAAAGAGTCCTATCATCAGAGAGTTGAAGAAGAAGGTTGACGCCAACGGTGCCGAGGACAAGACCGTCAAGGACTTGACCACTTTGTTGTACGAAACTGCTTTGTTGACCTCCGGTTTCTCCTTGGATGAACCATCTTCTTTCGCTGGTAGAATCAACAGATTGATCTCTTTGGGTTTGAACATCGATGAAGACGAAGAAGTTGAGGCTGAGATCGGTACTTCTACCACCAGCACCTCCGAACCAGCCGTTGAATCTGCTATGGAAGAAGTTGATTAGATCAATCACGCAATGTATGTATTTCTTTTTCTAAATAGTTTTGGGTTCCTATATATTAATACTAAGGTTAGATTTCTCACTGAGTAGATTGACTTTGTCTACTGACAAAATAAGATGTTCATTTAGACACTATAGTACCAAAAATTACACACCATAACTTAACTGCCATGTACAAATGTGTCAAATTGAAAAATACGCTATTTTCTGTCGCTCGATCTAAGCAATCGCTTAATACGCTTCCCCCCAAAACTTCCACTACCTAGGGCTATTTCGGGTCGAATGGGATACGTGCCCTGGCATCGAAAGCCCCAGGCTTTTCACAGAACACATGTTCCAACTAACATTAGTGTTGCTGTATCACGATTAGGGACCTGTCAAGAAACTCGAACCTATGATCCGGACTTCCAATAGCAACTTTACCAAAGCTAAAAGCCAATGTCCCAATGAGTCCATATTCTCCTCAAACCGCACCCCAACTCATCTCAACACGTGAAATTTCAACCATACCAATCCATGCCATTCTACCCCATCCCAAATCCCCACGAGATTCTCTCGATCTTTCCTTCTCCCTTCCAACTCTCCCACCGAGCCTCATCACCATGGAGTCTTCTACGAAACAATTACAGTAGAGAAACACCACCCACTTGTAAAGTAGATGTGGACACCCGATTTCCATTTCGATTACGGTGCGATTTCTCTTATTGTCTTAACCTCTCGGTTCCTCTGTTTGTGCTTCTGATTCTTGAATTCCAACACGCCCCACGCCCACGCCCTCTGTCAGTCTGCCTGCCGCACATGCACATCAACATTTTCAGCCGTTAAAATGTTAGCATCAGAACTTAACACGTCTAATCTCAACCTCCAGCATGGGTCTTTTTATCCCTCCTAACAAGCTAGAGAACTTGCGCTTGTACAAGTACTCGTCTGAAGACCACTCGATCATCTCCAAGTACATTCTCAAGGCATGGTGGAACTACTTTGTCCAGATCTTTCCGATGTCCATGGCGCCCAACGTCATCACTCTCCTTGGATTAGTATGGGTGTTGATCAATTTGGCGTGCGTGTTCTACTACGACCCGTACTTGGATAGTGGAAACACACCCCGGTGGTGCTACTTCTTCTATGCCTGGGGATTGTTCATGTACCAGACCTTCGATGGATGTGATGGATGTCACGCACGCAGAACCGGCCAATCGGGACCTTTGGGTGAATTGTTCGACCATTCCATTGACGCCATCAACTCCAGTTTGGGGGCCTTGGTGTTTGCTTCGGTCCTCAAGATGGGATACGGAGGTTTGCTCATGTTGTCTCAGTTCGCAACGGTGTGCAACTTCTACACGTCCACCTGGGAAGAGTATCACACCCACACTTTGTACTTGTCTCAGTTCAGTGGTCCAGTCGAAGGTGTTTTGATGATTTGTGCAGTCTACGTGGTCACCGGGTTGTTAGGGCCCGAGATCTGGAACATCAAGTTGACTGAGGTGGACTTATCAGCATTGGGAATCGATGCGCAATATGAAATCTCCAGCTCGGCCATCTATGTGGTTATTGGATTGAGTTCGTTGTACTTCAATATCATTTCAGCAATGAAGAACGTCACCAAGTACTACGAAAGAAACTCCAAGAATACCGCCAAGGCACAAATTGATGAAGCCTACCTTGGGTTGATTCCATTCTTTGCATACTATGGATCTGTGATTTTTTACGCTTGGCTCTACCCAGAAATCATTTCCACCTGTGGTTTCCCATTGGTATTGTCCATTTGCTTTACCATTGCGTTCTGTGTCGGCAGAATCATCTTGGCCCATTTGACCATTCAGACCTTCCCTATGATTCAAGTACCAATGTTCACCCCAGTGTTGCAGTTGGTGCTTACCAAGCTCTTGATTGACGTTTACGGCTACGATCGTACTTTGGTTCTCCAAAGTGTCAGTTGGCTAGGACTTGGTCTCACCTTGGGTATCCACAGTGTGTTTGTTGTGGAAATCATCACCGAAATCACTTCATTTTTGGACATTTACGCATTGTCCATTAAGCACAAGCGTGCTTGAACTTTTTCTTAAAGTTTCTTCTACATGTGCCAGTCCGCATTTCGAAAGTGTCATTTTAAGTCGGATTCCCAACTCTTTCCTTTAGCTTTCCTGGAGTTAGATATAATAGACCTTACTCATAGAGCATATATTCGTATAGATACATCAACGATCATTAGATCCGAGCACCCACTCTCGCATCACTATGTACAAGGGAGATCAAGCAGTAGTCTTCTTTTCGGTATCAGCACCAGTGGCCAACACATCCTGGGCACCTGGTTGCAATGCAAGTTGGTTTTCCATCTCTTGTAATTGAGTTTCGGCCAAAATGGCCAATGACAATGGCACACCGAGCAATAATGCTGACGAGGTCAAGGCCCACAATAATGTTCCACTTCTGTTCAATCCAGCAGTGATGTACGACTTCAAGGTTTCAGTGGCAGAAACGATCTGGGTTCTTTGGTCTGGAGCAATTATGTCCTTGAGGGCCACGATTCTGTCATAGATGGTCTCGTTCTCGAAGTCGAAGTCATCTTCCACTTCGGATTCGCTATCGGACTCGCTGTCGCTGTATGACTCGGTCTTAGGAACGGAGGCTCCAGTCTTGCTGAAGGCAGCGTTGGATTCGTCGTCAATCTGAGTTAACTTGACCATGTTGATTAATGTTCCTGTTCTCGGTTCCTAGTTAATGGAGAATTTGGAATTTGTTCAGCAAAATTTTTTTGATTGGGGCACGAGTGCGTTAGGACCTCTGAATATAGTTGCGACTATAGAATTAAGAAAAGTCAGAGTAGAGAGACGATCATCTCTTGTTGGTATAAGAAATTATTCGAGTAGTTTCCTGAAGATTCGAAATAATAGTAAATTTCTATGTTTTGTAGACGTCAGCATCCCTTTTGTGGTAGCATATATGAATCTAGGAAGCTGGTGAGTAGTTAAAGTATTTCTGTTTCTTGAGAAGAGGTATATATTATTATGCTATGGAGAATTTCTTCAGACATTTAGCAGATCTCTAACAACCAAATTAACCCTGGATCTTTTCTCACCAGTAGACATCATCTTCATCAGCTAAATTCAACACTGGAATGAAGTCAACTTCGGAAATTTTGTAGCCAATGTTTTCGATCTCCTTGGGGTATTTTCTAGCATTGTAGAATT
Source organism: Suhomyces terraborum (assembly GCA_030582495.1). Taxonomy (NCBI): domain Eukaryota; kingdom Fungi; phylum Ascomycota; class Pichiomycetes; order Serinales; family Debaryomycetaceae; genus Suhomyces; species Suhomyces terraborum. The sequence continues at coordinate 151,844 of JAKTXJ010000033.1, read as the reverse complement.
GGAGTAATGCCCGAAGTGAGATTTCCTGATCGTATGAATTGTTGAAGTCGCTTTCCAAATCCCTTCCGCTTAACCAATTATCCTTCAAGTCAAGTGAAAGCTTCAAGTATATCTGTGATATCAAATCCATATTGACCGTTTTCCATTTCCTTCCCTGATAAGGGATCAATTTCTTGAGGATTTTTAAAATAGGTAATGTGATATGTTGGTTTTCGTAATTCAAAACCACCATTTTAAAAAGATCTGAAGGCTTTAACTCGTTTAAGGTGAATGTACGTTGCGTGATATTGGCAATCAAAACCTTATTTGTGGTCTTCAACAAATTACTAAGAATGAAACAAAAATTCTCATTGAAATCCTTAATGTGGGTATTGGTCACCCCGTTATCATCCAAAATCTTGGGCAACGACAGAATGCTGTTCTTGTTGATTAAGTTGTAAGTGAACTTTTCTGGGAATCGGTTCAAACAATTATTAAAGAAATCAAACTTAGGAATTTGTATTTTTCCATTCATAATCTTGTTTTGATTGATCAACATTTCATATTCAGTTACTTCTTCATCCTTCTTCGACGCTTGAAGATTTGAATTATTAAAACTTCGACTTAAGTAATCAAGTGTAACTGCAAAGAACTGTTGATCAAACAAAATGGAAGAAAAGTAATAACACTTGAGAATATTGCTTATTTTGAACCATTTAAGTAACAAAAGGATGATTCCAGTAGCGGCTTTCAAAGTAGTTTCCTTGATGCTTAGAACTTCAAGTTGCAGCATCAACACAAACTCAATTTTGGATTTCGTTGCGTCATCAAAATTCACCGCACTATTATTCCTCAAGAATGATGTTTCAGGATTTAACTCCCATTCAGGATAGTTGAGGTTATAGTCGAGCTTATTGGATTTTATTGTTTCAAGAAGGACTTCGACTAATGTGTTTAGTCTGACAATATTGTTCTTATAAAACTTTTCCACCCTCTTTGTAGACCTAATGATTGAGCTATCGGTGCCTTGGAATTCACTCTCAGTGTTTGCTTGATCAATGTTGATGTATTCACTAACGAAACCTCGTTCTTGAATCATAAATCGTGAACGCTCGTCCCATAACCTTTTCTTTGAATAGCTCTCATAAATAGAATTTCTGAATATCTTATCTGCTTCTTTTATCGCTAAGGGTACATTATCATGCATGTTTTCTTCTGAGTTGACGTTTGGATAAATAAAAGGCATTGATTGATTAACTTGGTATGATCTTCGTATTTTTTCTCCTCCAGACATATAATCCGAGGCCATAAGTGTTGGGGAAGGTACAGGTGTAGCGATATGGACGGTTTGTGTTGGTAACTGACTGAGGATAGTGTGTGACTTATAAGTTCTTGGACTATCCATCAAGTTTGAAAGAGAACTTGAATAAGTGTTGATAGCCATGAAATCTTTGAACTTTCTTTCAATCGAATCTTCATAATTTAAAGATCTCCTTTCAGAAAGTTTTGAAACATTTTGAGAGTCACTATAAGCCGTAGTACTCATGCTTTCTGATGCAGTAGATGAATTGAATTTGGGAGAATCTTCTAAAATATTAGATTTCTCGCTTGATTTTGTATTCGAATTTCCACTACTATCATCCCTTAATGCCTTTTTGAATTCGATGAAATCGAAAGGTTTTGAATTTGGGTCGTTAAAGAGTGGATACTTATCGAGTATATCCTCTTTAAATGCAAAGTAATCCAAAGGAGAACATTTCAACTTTGTTTTGTCGGTTTCAAGATCGTTTTCACTTTTTTCTTCATATTTTTTTGTCAAGTATTCGTCACACTTTTTTATATGATCCGAATCTCCCATTTCGAGTAAGATGAGTTTCCACACTAATACTATCAAATTTCTGACTCTTGAACTTTTGTTTGGATTCCATTTCCAATGTTCCATAAATTCTAGAATAGATGATAATAAATCTGATTCGCTAAGCTCATGTTGAAATTCCATATTCAGATTGTCATTACATATCAAAGCAACGCTAATCAAGAAGTAAAGTAATGTTAAAAGCTTGAAGTACACTTTTTCCATTAATGCAGTGAAGTCAAAGTTTTCGTTCAACGAGTGGTGCTGAAGTATGCTATTGATGAAGTTTTTTAGTTGAGAAATGAGCGGTTCATATAACTTTTTTTCGATTAAATCCGTATTATTTTGAATAATCGACCTTAATTGATCAGATTTGGTCAATCGTTGTGAATAAACACCGAATGCGTAATATATGATATGATCAAGAATCCGATCAACCGATGCGATATTCAACATCACATCAGATTCACCAAACTCTTGGATCTTTATCTTGATATCTTCCAGGTCCACCACAAGCAGTCTCATGTTCTCCAAATTCAAGATCTTCAAATCATTATAGCAAAACCACTCGCTCAATTCTTGATCAAGTGACTCAAAGTCTTTGTAGTCATAATCAAGATATGACTTGTTGATCAAGAAATGAACTCCCATAGAGTTATTTTGACCATCGGTCTCGGGTGATCCCGATCCATCTGTGTTAATTCTAAGGGTATCATTTTTCTGGTTGGACTTGATCTGTTCAGCTCTGGCATTCAACTTATTCTGAAACGTTTCATCTAATGAAGTGTCTTTTATTTCTTGTTGAGTGCGTTCGTCGGCGTGATCGATTATCTGATCCTCTAATTGGTCTATCAGATTCTGTTCATCTTGCATTCTGGCTGAGTTCCATGAAACTTGTGACCTGATGGATGAAACCGATCTTGGCCTTTGTGTGCTGTTAGCGTATGTGGAAACAGGGACTGCTGCCTGCAGGATGCCCCAGATCACTCAGGCGATCGACTGCGAAGACGGCAACTAGTACTTTGAATCAACACTTAGAAAGGAGCAATTTGGGTAGCAGCAAAGCCTGCTGGATATCATTGTGCTCACAGGAGCGTATGAGATATTTCAAACACCTACATTGGGACCTTCAGTGAAGTCCACAAGGGTATTCCCTCGAAAGTAATTGATGATTCGATAGAGTCACGTGACACATTCTGGGACAAGTACAATTCTAATCAAATTGATTTTCCATCTGCGTAACGTGATCAACAGCGAGGAAGTGCGAGTTATTGGATTCCAAGAAGTGGGCTTTATTTATCATTTGCTTTAATTTAGTCACCTAGCATCTTCCATATCCAAAAAGTTCGAGTTAATTGCATTTTCCAACCGCTGCCACCACAACCAATCATTTTTACATGTCAATCAGTACGTTTCATCAAGCTGTTAATTTGAAGGTTAAAGTCACCACTTTGCTCGATCAAACCATCACAGGTTACATATACTCATTTACGGCGTCCAATGAGGTCTTGGCCCTCAAGATACCGAATCCAGAGGCCAAGAAATCTGGCTCCAAGTCCGACACGTATCGGATCATTAATACCGCATTCATCAAATCGATCCAAGTATTACCTCCGTATCCTAAGAAAGGATATAACAACAGCATAAACAAGAACATGCAAGTGAATTACACCCATATTCTGATACCTGCGCTCGAGAAGGCGTTGAATTCTGCTATGCAGAATTATAAACCAACTCCTAAAGAGCACCCTGCACCAGCTTCTGCGTCCTCCAAGCTCACTGAAAATTTCAAGCAAAAGTTCGGAGCAAGTAATGTCAAGAAGAATGGCTCCGATATAATCATCTTCGACGAAATCAAGCTTTCCAAACCATATAGCTTGGGAAAACTCAGTGGATCATCTTCAAGAGCTGCAGAAGTTCAAAAAGCATTAAAACAATTCTGGTTAGAAGATTCTAAGGAAAAACGTGGTGGTTAGCTCATAACTTATAGCATCTAATTCATAAAAAAAGCTTTCGGAAGTAAATGTATTTTGCTAGATTACTCTTTTGTAATGTAGATTTCTAATCTGTCAAAATATTTAATTCCCTTGTGCCAGGATCCCATGAAACCATCCAATTGCTCCCAGCTTATTTCAAACTTGCATGTATGTTCCAGAACAAGCTCATTTAGCCGAAAATCAAAGTATGGAAAAAACCAGTAATAACACCATTTGAATCCAATTCGATAAATATCGAAAGTGAAGTATAGCTTGTCGTTTGGTACAATTATGTCAGAATCCTTGATCAAAGGATAGCTATATACCTCGTCTAGTTTCTTGTCTTCATAAGTCTGTATGTTGATTCCAAAACGATACTGAGGGTGCGGGTTGACCACTCTTAATCCACGTAGATACAACATGTTACTCTTTTCGTTGAAGAAACTTAGCTTTTCAACTTCACTCAATTGAAGAAAGTTATTAAAATACCCCAAAACTCGAATTTGTGATTGTATTGATACCATCAATCCAGCGTAAGGTTTCATTCTCTTTGATGTGAACAAATCAATTACACTAGACACATCTAGTTCTTCTCCTCTCAAAAATGCTTCAAAAAGAGCAACGGCACAAAGTATTGTGCCCGACCTACCCTTGCCTTCTTTACAATGGATCACTGCTGTCGAATTTGGGGTATTCAAGAACAGATGAATTTCTTGCACAATGTGCAAAAGAGCACCAAATGAAGGTAATTCGTAGTTGGGAATTGGGAAATTCGAAACTCTTGTTACTTTCTCTGAAAACGTATAATATGATTCATCACTAGTCAAATTCCAAATGTGCCAATGGGGATGATAAGTTTCTAACCATGACACAAGTTCTGCGATCGGGGTTCGATAAAAGGAGCGAAATCCTCCTTGAACTGGACAAGAACATACGACCAAATTATCGAACAAAGTGGTAACATCGATCGTTCGTTTTGTATTCACAACCTTAGGTGTTGATAATATGGACCGTAATATTTCTTTCATGAAGAAGAATAGTTGCAAATCAAGATTCGCAGTCGAAAATTGTAGAAGGGAGTAAAAGGTTCCAAAATTACAACACTACAGATATTAGATTTCAACTATTTTATACTAAAGGATATATGTACAATCTGGCCAACGCCTAGTAAGGAATAGCACCACTCTGTTGCATAACTTCAGCAATCTTCTTTGTCAATTGAGGATCATTTCTGATTCTCTTTTGCATCTTGGTTGCTTCAGCGAAAGAGGTAGCTTGAACCTTCTCCTCGAAGGTTCTGGCCAAGTCAGTGGATTCTTCGAATAATTGGATGGCTTCGTCCACTTTTTCTTGTTGCAATTTGATTTGAGCTAAAGAAAGCTTAGCCAATTCAGACTTAGGGTCTAATTCACAAGCTTTAACCAACAACTCTTCAGCTTCTCCCATTCTCTCCAAGCTTTCTCTGGAAATGCAAGTAGCCTTATTAATGAGTGGCAAGGAACCGACAGAGAAGTTCTTCAAACTCTCTTGTAATCTGACGGCAACATCGAATTGCTTGCATGCACCTTCGATGTCTCCACGGTCGGCCAAAATTTCACCATAGTAAGTAGGAACTTCTGGAGATGTGGCGAACTTCAACTTTGCTTCAACAAACTTATCAATAGCAGCATCAAACAACCCGTTCTTATAAGTGATACAAGCCAATTGGATGTAGGCATAAACGTTTTCTGGGTTCAATGATTTTCCTTTGGTGAAGTTTATTTCAGCGTTGGCCATGTCACCAGTGAGGTAGTGTAATTGACCCAAGTGGTAGAAGATATCAGGACATTCTGGGTCCATTTCTTGAGCCTTACCGAAATCCTTGATAGCATCATCGTAGGATTGCTTGTCAGCGTTGATCAATGCTCTGAAAATATAGGTTCTTGGTCTTGGTTTCAAAGCAATGGCCTTGTTGATGTCACTGGCAGCCTCTTGAGGTTGGTTTTTCAAAAAGTTGAAAGCAGCATTGTATTCCAAGGCAACAGCAGCAGCACCGGCTTCAGGGGATTCAGGACTCAATTCTTCAACATTGTAAGCTTCAAGAGCTTGGTTCAACAAAGTGTCAGCATCATCGTAACCTTGTTGTGTATTGAGGTTGATATTGGTCAAAGCGTCGTATAAAAACTTGTCAGCACCTTCGGAATTTTCACCAATGTTTTCAGGGTTAGTTTCTTGAACGAAGGCACCGAAGAAGGAGCCAATAGTGGAGGCAGATGGCAAGTTGAAGACCTTTGGCTTAGACTCGACGATTTTAATGGAATGTTTTTTCAAAACTCTTTCCAACACTTGCTCAATAGACTTGTTGCTGAAACCACCGTAGATAGTCAAAGCGGTTAAGTCGAACATGGCATCTTCGTAACGCTCGATGGTTTCGTAGGAAGTAGCACGACGCAAAACACACTTGGTGTAGTCTGGCTTCATTTTGATGGCTTCAGTGGTGTCCTTGATGACGTTCTCGTGGTCGTCCAAAGCAGCGTAACAGGCAGAACGGTTGGAGTAGAAAATAGGATCTTTCTTCAACTGCAAAGCAACACTGTAGTAGGAAATGGCGTCGTTGTAGTTCTTCGACTTGAATTCGTTATTGCCGTCCTCTTTCAACGCCAACGCCCATTCCTCCTTTTGTTCCTCAGTCAAGCCTTGAATTACCTCATCGCTGACTTCTGGTAATCCCTTGTCATTGACGGGGTATGCACGGGCTTGTTCCTTCTTGGAGACTGGTGCTGGGGTGGACTTTCCGGATTCGTCCCCAGACTTCTTCTTCTTCTTGTTCTTCTTCTTCTTTTTGTCCACTTCTGGGGAAGAAGCGGCTGATTGGCTCAAGTAGTAATAAGCACCTGCGGCAGAGAGACCTGCCAAAGCGGTCACGGCAATGGCGGTACGGTTTCTTGCGAAGAAGTTTGTAGTGCTGTCGATGCCACTCATACTGGTTCTGATCTAACGCCTTCAATTTTCAAAGTTTTTCACTGGCTGGCGAGGCACTAGCTGGCGGTCACGTGATGAACTGCTTGTACTCGGGGTGGCGATACGATGGGGCTCGGAGGCGGTATGGGGCAGTTGGAGCAAAAAATACACACGGAAATCCAACGTGCAACGTTTGGAACATCTGGAAGTTCCTATTGGGTATGTGTGGACGTCCAATCTATGGAGTAATTTGATGTCGTTCCTCGGCGACATTGAAAATTATGTCGCGGTCTTGCGGAAGGGGCCTGAGCCCATAATGGCATGAGGGATGGTTCCAAATTACAAAGAAACGGTTCAAGTCCGAGAAGTTCCTCATGTTTCAAATACGCAGCTTAGAGTTGTTTTTGGGCAACGAAATCAGATTTCTGCTATTGAAACATGAATCCCAGCATGTATCGGTGTGATTTTTTATAATTACTTATACCCTTGGTTATGGTTTTGATCTTTGGGACCAACAACAATACATATATGGCTATCATTATAAATGTATAGCCCTTACAGCATGATTGATATCTTCTTCGAATCCCATTTGGTAGTTCAAACTTTATTTGTCTGATAAGCCCTGCGACCAATATCTCGTAAATTACCTAAGTGGTTCATCTGAAACTACATTTTTGAAGTACTAATCTGGAAAATTTGTTGTCCTCTACTTATACCCTTGGTTCGAGGTATGTATATGTTTATATTGGTGGACCTGCTCTCAAGACAACAATGTCTGTTATTGAAAAAATACTGAATATTACACTCGGTGTAACCACTTCGTCTGTATTCAAGAGAACATTCAGATTCCAATCACACCTAATATAATTGAAGTGCAGAATATGTCAGATCCCACATATGCTAGCAATACCTATCTGTTTTTTATATTGAATCAAGTACTTCATATCCAGGGTGCTTACCATGTATCTACTTGAAATTATTAAGAACAAGTTCATTGATGGTTCCATAGCGTTCTAAAATAGGTATCGAATTAAATAAAAAAAATCATGAGCAGAAAGAATGATTAATTGTCTTTCCAAGAGAGTTGGAGTAGTACAAAAAAGATGCATATCGTTAAACGTTTAGAGCTTGAGCCATATGTGTGAGTGTCATTAAAAACTTATCCAATTAGTCCAAGTTCTGGTAATATTGTTCGTGTTGCTCATACCTCCTTCTGGCACGAACATGATCGGAGTCGTTTTGGAATGAAGACTCCATCAACACATCATCGTAAGTTGGAAGTAACAGTTCTTCAACTTCTTGCAACTTTGAAGAGGCTTCTGGAGTTGGTTGAACTTTAGTGTCAGAAATTTGGCTTGCCCCAGGGCTAGATCCAGAAGGTCGTGGTGGTCGATGAGGAGGAGACCCCTCACTGAAACTAGTTTTTGAAGATGAGTGAAGCGAACTTGTCATAGCCAAACCACTCAATACCTTTACATTGGGACATGTTAACTCGACCATCTTAACTTTTCTGGTCCATTCTTCAGAGCTTCGGAAATCGTGGATCTTTTCACTAGATAAACCTGCTTCAATGGTTAATGTGTACTTTCTTTGGATATTGCATGTTTTGAAGGATGGTGCGAGATGGTCGGGGAGAACACCATTGGCGAAATACTTTTGAGGAATCTCCAACTCATATATGTTTCCTGGTGCTCCAGTGGTGCTTGTTGCAGAGGAAGAATGCGTCTTCTTGCAATTCATGAGATCAAACTTGATGTTTTGATAACTATTGTTACAGATGTTGAATACTTCATCGTGCAGAGCGTTGTGGATAACCTGGCTGGAACCGTCGTCTTGAAGAACCAGGATAGCTGTAGAGCATTTCAATTTCAATACTAGCCTTTGAAGATATACCACGCCTAGTCCATTACTTTCTTCCGGCTTTTTATACTCTGCTAATGTGTATCGAGAAGGACGGTGTTCTGTGACCAAAAATAGTCTGAATGATGGAGGCTTTGTTGGAATTAAGAATGCTGGATGACGGAACCTCACTTCGAAATTGAACTCCACATTTTTGGTTTCGATCTCGGGATAGTACGATTTTCCAGAGGTTCGAGGAGGAGATGGCAAATCTGGAGTGGGATCAAAAAGTTTTGAGAAAAAACCTTTCTTTTGATACTGAGGTGTGGTAGGTAACGTCTTTTGCACTGTTGCAGCCGGGGGGACCTTGACCCCAACAATCTCAGGGATTCTGTTCCTGAATATCAATTGTTTTCTCACAAACACTTCTCTGTAATCCTCTGGATCCGGGTTATTGTACATTTCTTGGTCCAAAGGAAGGAAAATGAATGGATCATATGCTCTGAGATTCGTTTTCAAGAATGACGCTCTTTTGCAAGTGACTTTCACGAAATATTGCACACTGGCGAAATCTCCAATGCCACTGAGCGAGGGAGGAAGTTGAGATGTGACATGGTAATTTGGTTGTGAAGGAGCAGGCTGCAGAGGACTGCCTGTCAAATCCAGGTACATCTGTTTTGCCATGTTGCCAACCACCGACCGCTTGAAATTGCCGTTATTGATCAACACGTCGAAATTCTTGTTGATGGACACCTTATTGGTAATTCCCAGGAGTTTGACACACGAATTATTGAGAGGAATCTTGAACTCAAACGGGTAGCTGTAGTTTCCAGGCGGGAGCGTGAAGTCTTTGGACAGAGACACCTGGCGGACATTGTCTGGGGGAAACACTATGGTGGCATCATATAGCACCTTATGGACATCCTGAATCGTACGGTTCTCCACCTTTTTACGGCGCACTACTGGGACCTGGATCTGGCTCTTGGACACCCCTTCTAGCTTCACTTGTATGTAGCTGAGGGAAATGGACGTAGTCACCACCAATGTGACTTTTCCACGGATGACATCATAGTTGGTGAAGGTGCTTGTGGAGGACCTGTCGATTTCGACCTTGATATCGTAGGCTCCCATGAAGTTGAAGAAAGGCTCTGTGAGTGACGCTGCGGTTTAGGAAGTGACAATGCCCTGTTCTGGACGCTAGGAACGGGAGTTGGCTGCTACTTTTATCACAACGGAGAACGGCACCTTTGTTATCTGCTTACGTCAGCGGCCCAACCCTCCGGTGCGCTGCGTACGGGAAGTTTCTATTTTCGTCACACTCAGGGCCATGCCGGCGGCGTTTGCGGCCGTGCTGTTCTGGCCCAGAATAGCGGCCAGAACCGGTGCATACCCAGGACACTCGGGACCCCCCAAGCACCCCAAACTGGCCACAAAACCCGAGCCATTCCGCCTGCAACGCCCCGAGACGGCCCATCCAGCGCACAGCACCCTGACCCCAGAGTCATGTGACCGCAGGAACCAGCGGCGGGGCACTTGCTGTCACGTGGCGCGGCCAGGTCGTCGAACCACAGCCCTTCTTCCACGTGACCCTTCCACCACCATCCCCATCCCGGTTCTCCATGATGTTGCGTCTTCTTCAACGTTCCTCCCTCCAACGGTTCCCGGTATCTCGTTACTATTCAACTATGTCTGCTCCTGCTACTACTGTGATCGAAATCTTGCAAGAAGGTGACGGCAAGACCTTCCCAAAGGTCGGTGACTTGGTCACCATCCACTACACTGGTACCTTGGAGAACGGTAAGAAGTTCGACTCCTCCGTCGACCGTGGTAGCCCATTCCAATGCACCATCGGTGTTGGCCAAGTGATCAAGGGCTGGGACATCAGCATTCCTAAGTTGAGTGTTGGTACCAAGTCCAAGTTGACCATCCCAGGCCACGAGGCCTACGGCCCAAGAGGTTTCCCAAGCTTGATTCCTCCCAATGCCACCTTGGTGTTCGACGTTGAATTGTTGGGCGTCAACTAGGCGAGCTCTGTAAGTCGACCTTTCTCAATATATGTCTTGGACTGTCCGTCATGGTACAATTGATGGAGATTGTAGGATTAGGGAGTTCAATTGATGAGACTCCGTTTGTTTGGTGGGACTCCGTGCCCGGTACGTAGCAGTAGGGAAAACAAGGATGCACCGGTCCATGAACGCCAATTGATTCGGGACGGGTCAATCCGCTGAGCTTTTCACTCAATTGAGCTTGATTGCTTCAATTGAGCTTCCTTTGTCCGATTGAGCTTGCCTTCTTCAAGTGATCCATGTGGCGGAACTAATTTTTCATAGTGCTAATTTGCTCAACTGTTTGATTTGAGCTTTGTAGGACATTGGTGAGCAACCAACGACTCAATGGCTCCTTAGACACCTCCATCGACTTCAATGTAGAGTGATGGTGTTTAGTAAAGACTGATAATCACACAATATTCAAGAAAGATGGCAAATTGGCCTGTAATTGTCAGTAATCACCTAGGTATTTAATACACCATCTTAAGGATAGATCTGACATGAGATGTGGACAGCGTCAATTTTCCAAAGATTTAGCTCTAGAAGCGATGTTCATGCTCAATAAATTCAATCCTCTAGCGCAACATCTTCAAATTCGCTAATGTTTTAAAATCTCTCGTGAGAAAGATCCTTCTGCTACATGGTAAATCCTGTTCGTTACATGTAATATTATTCACAAGAAAATGCTTATATTTAATGAGTTAACTTGTTCCTTGAGCTTTTTCATTGCAATTTATGCTCAGCCGACCCTACTTTCAGTATCATCGCAGTAAATACCGTGTCGTCATGTCTTCTTCATAAACTTATGGAACTATTGAAGCTTCCATACCAAGCGACCTTCTCTTAAGGTAACATCTTCACTCACCGATAATGGTGGAAGATTCACCTTGAATTGAACATCGTACACCTTGATTGCGGGAATTTTGACGAATACTGCGTGTTGAAACGTTCCATAGTATTCCATTACATGTTGAGTAAATGGCAACACAGGGAAAGATCCTTGTTTCATGGGGAAAATGTTCCTCTCCTGATTAAAGTCCCACTCGTCACTTTCATCGATATCGGTCGTAAAGTTGAAGATTCTAGAAGTAGGATTTTCAAGAATGTAACTGATTTTTGCAGAATTGTCATCAATTTTTTCCACGTCTACTAAAACCCTGGGATCTGATAATGGAAGAATGATCTCCATTTCTTTCGAGTGGAATTGATTGGAGATATCACTACCTGTTCTCTTCCAGTTCACTAATAAAGATACTGTAACTGTAACACTTCTATGAGTGTAACCAGTTTTGCTTCTTGTGCTAATCATTTGTCGGATCTTGTTCTCTATCTTGTAAATTTCTTCAATCGTTTCAACGATCAATTCTGGACTCTTTGTTTTCACCAAAATTTTGTATTCCAAGACTTCTATACTGTTATCAAGGTTTGACAATGAAAACTCTGCAAGCCAATCCCTCCTAGGGGTTGGCATCATGCTATCAACGGTCTTGTCGCCAGTAATAAGAAATGGTGACTGCATATTTGCCGATCCACGTCTAGGACATATAAGACAAGAAGTCGAAAACGGGGCGGGAGTTATTGGAATCTCAAAAACAAGAAGATCATAAATTGAATCGTCATCTGTATCCTCTGTTTCACCCACTTCTTCTGCCACCAATAACTTCAAGTCAATCTTGAGGTTTACATTTGCATCCTTGGAATTGAAATTAGGAGGAGCTAGAACACTTGTGTTCAAGTAATGAATTTCTTCACTCTCAGTAGCTTTTGCCATTGTATTGATGTCCAATGCTTCATCATCTTTCAATCCATTCCAACTATTTTGAGACGTTATCTCATACTCTGAGTCAGTACTCACTCTTGCAGTCAGATTGATAGCAAGCTTCTTGTAGGTAATATCATGATGTTCCGATCTTTTATATTTGATCCTTACAGGAACACTAAATTTCTCTCCTAAAACCACACTTTTGGGTATTTCTCCGTCAATTGAAGCTATCACATCCGGTTTTAATGGTGAGATTCTGATAATTCGGGAATTAGGGGTATTGATTCTGAAAGACTTGACTGCCAAATCATTCAACTTTCCTGGCGTCGTTCCTCTTATAACAGTATACAAATTGTTGTGATGAGTTGATGTAGAAAAGGCATTTTTCTCGAGGTCAAGAGTCTCACTTCTTGTGATGTCATATACTTTATCCTTCCATTGAATGCTAATTTTAAATTTGAATAGAGCTTTTTGTATTTCATACATTCCTGTCCTGTGAAAAAGTTGTTGGAAATGTAACACCTTGAATATACCTGGTTTATTATTAGTTGAGATATTTGCGAAGGCGGTGTAATTGTTTTTATCTTCCATTTCAATCTCAATTTCTGACAAAAAACCTGGATCTCTTGATTCCTCATGTTTTATTGAGATCGTTCTTCTGCTACTTGCTTTACCGTCAAGTCTTGAAATTGTTATTTGAAGTTCGTTCAATTCAAGCGAGACTTTTGCACCTGAAGGTACAATCTCTTCAAGAAATCCAATGTCGACGTATTGCTTTATTATCAATTGAGTTTGAATGTTATCAAACATAAATGCTTCTATATTTTCTCGATTCATGACCAATGCATGAATGTCAAAAAATTTCCTCATTTTGATAACAGATTCGTCAATATTTAATTCCAAACCATCCTTCTGTAACAAGTTTTCATTTCTAGTCAAGTTTCTCACAAGATATGTTGTATCCAAACTGCTGAGTTTTAAGAGATTTATCAATTCACTTTCTGAATCATTTAATTTTCGATAACAAAAAATCAATTTCTGCAACATCAATGATGAAATTTGGGGCCAGTTTTCAATAGCAGAACTTGCAAGAGCAGTTTCATAGAATTCCACGGCCTTTTGTAAAGAAACATCATCTTCCAAGAGTATGTATTCTTCACCAATTAACCAATTGATATACAGAAGAAACGAAAGAGAATCAATTTGATCTTCTTCTTCGGGACTTACTGATTGAAGGGCGGTGGAGTTGACGGATTGTTCCAAAAGTTCAATGGCCCTGTTTGCCTTTTCGGTTGTTGTCTCTTCCTTGAACAAGTAGGAATAGAGGCCAATTTTCACAGATGTTGTTTTTTTGATCAAATGATAAGACTGTAAATATCCTAGACTTGGTTTATTGATAATATTAAAAGAGAAGTTCCCAAGAATTTTCAAACCCCCGAAGTATGGAATCGTAAGTGATCTCGCTGATCTTTTGCTCAGTATTTGTAGATCCTTCAATACTGAGGCAGGTGCCATTTCCATCAATTGAGCCACCCATTCGTATTGTATTGCTGTCCAATCATTGCTATATGTGAGGAGAACAGGGTTATCATCTACCTGTATAATGCTTAAAATATTCGAGATATGAGTTTTATGCTTGTTCAATGCAGTGATTGGATCTTCCAATGATAAGTAACCTCTAACGATATGAATAGCCACAATATCACATAGTTGACGATATTGATTATATATTCCCAAATCATGTTCTGAAACTTCGTTATAATGGTAAATATTCTCTGAGAAGTTGTCTCGAAGGAGTTCAATCAAATTCTGGTACGAAAGCTCAAGGAACTTTAATGCTTGTTCGACATTATGTGGGTTTGCAAATTGGTTTATTATAGCTTGTTTCAAGAGATTTCTTGTTTCAATTGCCTTGGGACTGATTTCAATTTCTGAATCAATTCCTTTCGTAGAAGGACAAGTGTAATACTTCTTGTTTCTTTGTTTTATTCTAAACTCGACGTTGGAATAGAAGTCAACTGCAGACATTCTCAAATTTGAGAAAAGTGAAGTAATACAGAGCTCACAGTCTCGATCGAGAGTCTCTGGTGAGTCCTGAATGTGCAATAAGCCCGTCAATCTGGGAAGGTTTGTTTGGTTTCTATAGTAGTCGATTCTGTTGTCAATATCCGGAGTATCTGGATGTGATATCATGATGGCCACGAACTTCACACCCCGATTGTGATAATATTCCTTGAGAATTTTTATCTTCTGGACCAATTCATTGTCTCCTTCGCTGGTATTAGGGAGCAAGAACGTTTTGATGAAAGCAAAGGGGACGTCTCTTGTATACTTATTGAACCATCTTTCGGAGAGAATACCGTTCGGGAACAAATCGGAATCGATATTGAAAGGAGATAATTGCGAGTGCTGGTCTTCGATGGTGGTTTTCTCGGGGAGTTGAGCTTGATCTTGGTCTTCGTTGATGACTTGTGCTATGTATCTCACATTCAGAAGCCTGTTCTTGATGATGGAACTATCCCATACTTTGCCCCGGATGTTGAACTGATTGACCATTTTGGTCAACGAAACCGAAAACGGTGCATCCTTGAGTGAAGAGGTGACCTCAATCTTCACAAATGGCGCCAATTGCTGTAGGAGCACCTTGGGGTAGTTGTCCATGGCAGTGAAGATCTGTGGATGTTTTCGCACACTATAAGATAGTGAGAATATTAATGGAAGTCACAGATGTCTCACTGTACGGATTAGACTAAAGCCACGGAGCGAGAATTACAACTGAGATGTGAGAAATATTAACTGTGCTAGGAAGATCAGGAACTTAAAAGGGAGAAGTTGGAATCTAAGGGTGGATACACGAAGAGGAAACGCCCTAGAGGGGAGGAAGTGGTTACTATTTCAAAGACTTTCATGGTAGTAGCCAGTAGTATAGAGAGTATCAAGTACGCAACCACTAATTAGTATAGCTTAGATAACAGGTGGAGTGCGAGTTATATGGGGTCCTTGGAACTCGGATTTTTTAAAAGTAGGAGGAGACTTGGAAGGTCTTCGTTTGAGTTCATTTCATTCACGTTATCTAGTTAGACATTGTAAAGTAGATAGTCTTGTTTTTCCGTACCATTTGTCTATGCTTCGTCTTCCATTCCTATATATCGGAGAAGCCCTCTCAGGAGCGATGGGGCACGCAATGAGTAGTTATCGAGACTTTAGTTCCACGATTTTTGACTCAACTCACCACTGAAAAGCTTTAAAACTATCTAATAATACTGCCCGATCAATTCTTCTAGTTTTAAGCTTCTATTTAAGGTCTTTGGCCTGCTGACAATACCTATATTGGGAATCCCATATATCTCATCACGTGACATGGTATGGTATTAGTTATCACGAATCGGTGAGTAGATAAAACGCTACCATCATGTCTGATCCCATCAACGCCAACCCAACCATCATCGACGTGTCTTATCTTCCTACCAGAATAGGCAAGAATGGCACGCTGATTGACAAGGATCTTCAACTAGTCCAAAAAGTTACCTCGTTGTCGCTCTTGACTCCTTCCATTTCCTCATCTACTCCTCCACCAGAAACTGTTCCAGAGCTTGTATCTGATGTGGAGATGGAACTCACAGAAGACGAGTTAACTGAGAGTCAAAGTGCCGTCGAAGATGATGACAACGAAGAGGAAGATCCTATTGATGCCCAGGAAATTTTCGATCTTATCTCGTCC
Source organism: Suhomyces terraborum (assembly GCA_030582495.1). Classification (NCBI taxonomy): domain Eukaryota; kingdom Fungi; phylum Ascomycota; class Pichiomycetes; order Serinales; family Debaryomycetaceae; genus Suhomyces; species Suhomyces terraborum. Next base: position 135,724 of record JAKTXJ010000033.1, on the reverse strand, counting down.
ATCTCCGATCCAGAACATCCACTCACATTAGCTCAACTTGCGGTCGTCAACTTGAGTGATATCACTGTCACCTTGGGTGAAAACAAGAATATGGACATTTCCGAAGTTCTTATCAAGATCACACCTACTATCACACATTGCTCTCTCGCCACATTGATTGGTTTAGGTATTAGAGTTCGCTTGGAGAGATGCTTACCCGCAAGATTTCGTATCAGGATTTTGATCAAAGAAGGTACCCATCAGTCCGAGAACCAGGTCAATAAGCAACTCAATGATAAGGAAAGAGTGGCGGCCGCTTGTGAGAACGATCAGCTCTTATCAGTGATTTCACAAATGTTGAGCACATGCAAGTAACTGAGGTCTTTCTCTCACATTTAAACCAAGAAAAGGACTTTATCTTATGTTCAGAGTACCATCCGGAAAAACGGGGCGAAAGGCCCACTTGCTAGTCAAGTATGAACTAAAATCGGAAATTATAGATTATTTAAATAACATGGTGAAAAACCGTAATATACACTATTATAACAAGACTGCTAAGTTCGTCAAAGTTGGTCTGGAGTAGAACATTGTCGAAATGTTGCTATTGTATCAATTAAGCTATTAAGACCTGATGCAAGTTGTATCCTGTAGACAAGAAAGTAGCAGCAGACTTTGCTCTACCTGGTGCAAGCAGCAGCCTTTAATTGGGCGTAATCCATCAACATTTGAGACACATCAATTATTATGAATTTCAAGACCTTTTTCTTGAGGAAATCGATAAACTTCATCATTTTGACATTCCCAGGATTTTGATACGCGTTTGCTTTTAATGCAAAATTAACAAGCTGTTGAGATGTTTCCAGTAGTTTCTGTAATTGCACATAGTAGTCATACTTCTGCTTTCTATTCTCTGCTCTTTGCTCGCGTGATAATATGGGCACTTGAGGCGAAGAAGGTGTCTGTTGTAGCAATCTTGCCTCATTGATATCTGGAGGTGAATTTGCATAGTAATTTGAACTGCCTCTTCTTCTAGATGCAATGGATGAGTTAACAGTTGAAGTGGTGCTAATACTATTTCTGCTGCTATAATTTGAGGGAATAGACGTGTTGGAATTGATAGAGCTCAATGAATCTCGATGCTTCTTCAATTTGTTATAGATTTTGGATTTTGCAAGGAGGCCATTTAAAACTTGTTGCTTCTTATGTTCATCATCTGGGGAAACGGTTTCCGAGTTTCCTTCATTGGCCAATAACGTCAGAAAGCGTTTTCTTTGAGAGTTACGCTCTCTTGATAACGAGGAGAAGCGTTTTCCGTTGCTTTGAGACGAGTTCATAGGAGTAGGATTAGTCACAGACGGAACGTTAGAGTGATTTGGGCCAGAAACAGACGAGTTGTGGGTTTTCTGCGACGTGTTAGACGATTGGTTCGAGGTTGTGCGGGCAATCAGCTTATCTTCCATCAGGTTATCTTCCACGGTATCTTCATCGTCTTCTTCACGTAACGAGAGGTCTGGGGGGGTATAGATGGAGCTCATGGATGCACGCACAGGGATATCGTATACCTTGTAGGCACTGAGAAGCTTATCGAAGTAGTTCAATACTTGTTCCTCGAACAGCTGGGACCCCGAGGATAGTTCCTTTTCGATGGTAGAGTTCAACTCTTGCAACAAGGAGGTTTTGATCTTGATGTCCCGGATACAGATATCGTCTTGTAGCCAGAGGTCTTGGGGAAACGCCACCTCGGAAAGGATATCTAGAGAGGGAGCTGGGAGGTGATCTTTAGACGATTGGAGAGCATGGGACGAAAGAAACTCATCGGAGGTCGGGAGGTTCAAGGTCTGGGCCAAAAACATCCATATCAACGAGTAGTTCTTGGCTTCGATGGGTATGGCCAACGATAGCCGCTGGAACGTGAATTCAGGCCCGTTCCGGTCCTCAGAGGTTTCTAACATGGAGGCTGGGCTAAGAAGGGGCGGGAGATGGACGGCCTTTGGTGGGCGGGACGGCGACGTGGTTTGAGTGGGAGTACCAGGGAGTGAAGGAAGTGGGACGATGGAGAACTTGAATTCTTTTGTGGATGTACAACGGAGAAAAACAGTCAATCTCACAACGTTGGCAACTGGACGGAAAGGTGATGACAGCACGTAAACAGTTACACGGCTAAATATCGGTTACGGGTTATACGCAGGTGCAAGATCCGGGGATCACCTTGCGACTACGAAGACGACGACGAGGGTGGGAGTGACGAAGCAGGACACGGGAGGTGACGCGGGGGCAGTGAATGAGCAATTGGATTCGGTAAAAATAGGGCGAATACTTCAGAAGAAAGACTGTCAGAAAGACTGCCAGAAAGACCTCCAGAAAGACCTTGGAACCGAGTTGGAGGGTTAGGGAAACACCTGCGGAGCAAGGGCTCGGTGTGTGGCAGCGGCAGGTGCGTTTTAGCGACGCGTCTGCCTCCACTACGGGGATTTCGGTGGTGGCTTCTCCGTCAGTTGCTTGTGGGCGTGGGCAGCGTAACGAGCGAGGCAAGATATCACAGGCAGACGGAACACACAACTAGGGGCATGGAGACGGGCTTCAAGGCGTGGGTGGACGTGCTGGAAGTGAGGACGCCCACGTCACCACTCCAGAATGCCAGCAAGGGAGGTTCGAGGAGGGAGATGGCCAGCAGTGGCGGATTCGGGCATGGACAGGGCCATATGTGTAGAATGGGCCCCGTCGGCCAGGAAATTGGAAAGGGCAAGGGAAAGGTATCGCACGGAACTGGCGGTGCGGTAAGGGTGCGAGCCGGAGAATGACACCACTGGTGGTGTCATCTGGAGCGCGACAGATAGTGCGATTTTCACGTAATTAGCGACGGCCGGCAAGATCCTCGTTAGCGTTGGGATTGATCAACAGTGGGGAGTGGACAGCGATCGCGGTTCCGAGACTTTAGCGGAAGACGGCTTGGCTGAGGCTTTGCCATCTAAAGGTTTCACCAGGCATTACATGCCCATTAGGCTCCCATTAGGTTCCCTATATGGGATTTAGGTTCGGCTGATTGGGGGCTCTGGCTCCCTACGCACCGTTGACTTAGGTGGACTAAGATGGCCCACGATGAGAGGTACACGAGGCACAATCATCTGCGGTGGGCGCCTACTATAGCTGATCACCAGGTCTCTGGTTGGGCCCAAACTTGCTTGGCCACGGATTCCAACCATACATGGTTCCCTTGTTTGCTAACAGGTTGGAATGGTGCAAAGTAGGTGAGAGCACGTCACAGTAGAATCGAAGACAGACCCTCGCTAATACTGGAACCGCACACTACAAGAGTCTGACCCAAGCCGAAATGGAATGCAAGGGAGGTATTACATGAATTGGAGCTTTACGTGGTTTGAGAAATTCCCTAGATTTACGGGTTGACGGTTCTAGTAGCTGTGGATTTTTTCTGGTCTTCTCCGAAAACAACAAGCTTCGACCCGTCTTCCAATCCGTTCGTCACTTCCCGTTTGTTCTCGTGTCAATGTGTCTTGTGTTTCGCCGTCGGGGTCGCTCTGTTCTTCAATGTGTCAAAATATCGCCGAGTGACAGTTTGTATTTTCATTCGCTCTTCACAAACCCCGGCACCAGTAGAACATACACTAGGCAGCTAGTCGCTAGCTAGCTAGTTCTCTAATTCTTAAGAGGCCCAAATTGATCTTATGGTCGTCATTAATGTTCTAGTAGGCGATATATCGGGAGAAGTTACAGTAATCTTGGCTCGACCCCTCAAATAACCCTCTGTCTCGTCATATTGACTATTATTGTTTACACAATAAAGGTCCACTTGCTCCAAACCTGAGGGTTTTTGAGAGCGTGCAAAATACAGGTCAACGATTGTAAAATCACATCTTCGTAGTTAAACTCCAACAAAAAAAGCTTTATCTTTACCTTTCGTCAAGCAATCGGAGTTTATTTCAAATATACTCAACACCAACGTTCTTGGTCCAACTTTAAAACCTCTCGAGAGTGAAGTTGCGCTGCGGTATTTGTCTGATTAATAACACTGTTTTTTTTTACCAGAATTAGTTCGTCCTAATATTCGAACATGGGTGCTAGGTGAATTTGGCACCTTCACCCATCTGATCGCGGTTTGCATCTGTGATGCACTGGGGTTCCAGCATCTTGCGAACCTTGTTGGTTACGGCATTTCCTCTTCACTCTACCCGCTTCACATTTCTTCCTTTACATTTCTTCCTTTATTGGGATTGCAATCTTAAGTAGGGAGTCGGATGTTGTCACAACATGTAAAACCCATACCGCAACTTCGACCTCAATAATACCGGTGAATTTGCACTCATGTTTCTACAACTGACACATAAGTACTTCTCCAGAACTAGCAAGTAGCCGAGAAAGTTTTTACCGACTCTAAAGCATTGGCCCTTCTTCATTCACACCTTATCGGCCGTTTGAGTCTTCCACCGCGTCATAAGTAGCGATGATTTTCTGATTTCTGGAGGTTGGTCCTCGCAGAAGAACCATTTCTTCGCGGGGGATTGCGGCCTTCACTGGCAGTAGCCTCCAGCCTATGCGCACAGTTTGGCGCATCGACTTCACATTGTTTGCATCAATTATAATTCCATTCCAAACACCCAATCCATCTGATCAACGGCCCATCGAACCCATAAAATCTACCGGGAACCCGTACTAGGCACAACTGTGGACCATATTATCCAAATCGAATCGAAATCCTCATCCTTTATTCCAAAGACTGTGTGGCCTTTGTTTACGTTGTTTACCCTATTAGCCTTGAGAGCTATTGAACAAGCATGTCTGCAATCATAAAAGATTTATTGGTAAAACGTGCACCAGCAGCGTCGACATACTTGGAACCATTCCAATGGTCGGAGAACCATCAATTGGCCATGAACAATGAAACTCAAATCACAATTCTAGATCCAGTCCTCCCATCTTTATTGAACACTATTTCCAAGGTCGAGAGTTCCGTGATATTAGAAACCAAGGAACTATTCCAAACATCAACCGTGTTACGGAAAGAAGTACATGATAACCTATCTCTTGGAAAATTCAACAAAGTGGTGGTGGAGACGTTGGATGAACCATTTTATCTCAAAATTAGCTCTGATTTCAACATAATATCCCACCAATGGACCCCATCTCAAAACATAACAAGAGATAATTACCTCGGTGTCCTTTTCAACACCGGAGAATTGATAATCATAGAAAAAGAAATCGGTACTGCTGGAAGAATCAAGTTAAAGGTGGAAGTATTCGACCACCTTTGTAAAGCATTTAATGTTGATACAAGTGACGACACCATAAATGTTGATAGAGACACGTTCCTTTCCTTGAAAGTTAACAGTTTTTCATTCAGTCAAGTTCCAATTGGTTCAGAATCTGTTCTTTTCCTAAGTATTTTGACCCAAAACGCAGATCTTCTAATATTTCAAGTCAATGGATCTCTGTACACCACCTTGGATATGATCCATAAATCCAAGTCATCACCCGGGATAATCAAACAAAAATGGTCTGAATGGACCTGTACTAATAATATCTATATGACTTATGTGGCAACTTTTATTGTGGATAATTCCATTCAATATCACAAGGTGAGCTACGACGCAGTTGAAAATAAGCTTGAAGTGTTCGATCCAATAGAAATATCAGGAAAATCTCGATTTCTCAATGGAAAAAGTGAATGGGTATACTCCAATGGTCAGCATGCATTGTTATCGACCCGAATTGGACTCTTCAAAATTTTTGTGTTTGACTCGAATGAAGACATTACAATTGTTCTGCACGAGTTAAATAATCTCTCAAGCATTACAGGCTTGATACATGGTTCACAAAATGACATCCTCAAAATCATGATCTCCTTCGAGGATGGAACGTTCGTTGCATTCAAAGATATAAAGGACAAATGGTCATTGGAGACAATTGAAGTTCCCAAAGAGTTTACATCATTTGTCGCAAGATGTCTTTATCACTTTCAAGTTCAGAATACTGTGATTGATGCAGGGGTAGTCGAGTCTACAGGGATTAAGCAAGAAGATAATGATATCGCAAATAAGGAAATAGAGGAGGATGGCAATGATCATGTTCTCGAAGGAACTTTTTTGAACTATGGAGTCCTTTTGAATGAAAATGGAATGGTCACCATTTTATATAAAGTGATTCCAAAAAATGTTTTGACTTATGAAACCCCATCAACGGTACAATTTCAGATAGGTTTCGTCAAATCGGAATCGTTTGTGATAAAATCTCGTTCTAATATTTTCAACGGTACTTCCATTGGATATTTGAACAAATATTGGCTTGAACAGTTTAGCAATATACCCGCTTTTCCACGTTCCAGACGTGGAAATCCAAGTGAAGCTCAATTGTTGGAATTTTCTGATTCGGTGGAAAAATTCAGACACAATTATTTCGCCAATTCTAGTGAACAAGATTTGTTGGTTTATGAGGACGCCATATTTTCTGACTTTCCTCTAACAGTGATAACAAATTTTAATCATAACAACAAAGTAAAGGAGCTTCAAGTAATGTTCAACCTTAATGAATCAATTTTACAAACTTCATTATTCATGCCGCAAAATGAGACGTTGTCAAAGTTTATCGAGAACATCACTATTGAATCGAACAAAATAAAGACGCAATTAAAGCAATACATCATGCACATTGTGTTGCTATATGTCAAGATCAATAAGCTCGATATTAATGCAGAAGTGGATAAATTCTTGATTATTCGTTACTACCTCGAATTACGGGAACTTGATCCTATTGCTGCGAAAGTTTTCCAGGATATCGTACCTGAACAAGCTGAAATTACTTTCAAAACAAAATTCTTCAATGAACTGTTTCATGTGACCAGAAATGACATCCTCGATGATGATTACGATACACTCATTAATTCAAAGACAAATCATAAATGGTCAAAATGTACTTTGACAAATCTTCCCATATTACAACTCAACAATAGAAAGGACGAACTCAGAAAATTCAACTATATCTTAGTCGATCCAGAGTTCATGCAAGCTGATGATTTAACAACTGTATTACTTAATACTGTGCAATTTTGTTTTATTAGTGGTAATAAAACCTATAGTATCAAATAAATCTATATAATTAATCTAGCATAAATGATCCAGGGATCGGATAAAAAGGATCATGAAGAAACTCACCATTAATAAAACTTAATTGACCTTTCCAAACCAATTGTGTAGAAGTCCAGTTTATCAATTGATTTGTGCTAACCGGACATTCGTTGGTCATTTTGGTAATCAAGTATCCCATGTTTATTTGAGCCATGGAATAAATAAATGCTGTGAGTAATGGGAATTTCTTCATGAAACAGTAGTTGAATAATGCAAAGCCGAATAATATTCCTTGACGAGAATTTATCCATTGATTCTTTTCGAACATCGTGAAATTGATACGATTGAAATATGCCATAAGCAAATCTTGGTACAAATTCGATACTCCAAAAACTGTTGTTAAAAACAATCCAGTATAGTGGGTTGGCATGATATTTAAGGTCCCCACTATGGCGACGGTTGCCACTGATCCTAATTTATCCAAAAGGGTTTGGAAGGAAATAAAGCAAAGTAATATGGTTGAAATTCTGCCTTGATAGCAGACTAATGCATAAATGGCCATGTTATATGAACAATTTTTGGCGTAACGTTTCAAGAATATTTTGAATTCGGGACAGTTGGTAAGTTTTTTCCAGCTTTCACTCCACGAATCTGAAACTCCGATGTTTTTTGATGAGAGCTTGGCCAAATTATCATGATAATTCGTGTTATTAATCTTGTCACAGAACTTGACACTCGACAAGAACAAAGCGTCCGAGTTCGAGTCAAAATGGTTGATCAAACTTATCAAGAACACAGAAAGATCAAAATATGTGCTCATCAACACGATAAGCGATTGCAGACTAGCGTCCACATCTATCGAGGTCATGCCAATGTAGTTTCCAACATAGCAGAAGACCCTGAATGCGTATAGGGGTATGAAATATGATACCAAGTAGGTGATCATACAGATCTTGATGGTTTTGACGAGGGCCGTGAGGTATACCTTCGTCTTGAGTATGGCAGGGTTTTGAAGGGACCGGTAATTGCTGAGCGCACCGAACTGGAATCCTCTCAGAACAGCAGTCAATGAGAAGGTGTCTGAAGGTTTGGATATGAAGATTGGAGACGGCATGGCATAGTCTTGTTCTATATGTGATGGCGAAGGATATGAAGAAGCGCTTGCCTAAACAGAAGCGATCTCGGGGTTCTTGTGTCTAGTGTTATTGTATCGAGCGGTGTAGAAGTACTTGCACCTTTTAGGCAGGTGGCTTTAGGAACGGATGGGGCTGACTGGGGGTGTGGTATTCGTCTATGGGTGGGACGACAGCGAAAGAAAGATTTTATATGGTAGGGAGTGGTGGGGAACGAGGATCCAAGCAAGTATTTGTAGTGCACGCCAGCAATGTATGTGGTAGTCAATGTAAGCAACTTGGTGATGCCATGTGCTTGATTCGCGTCACGTGCGCATCGTGGTCATTGCAGGGTCTCGAGTCAGCGTGGGGGTCATTGCTTGAGAACGTGGAGGCTGGTCTGAGACCACGGAAATGCCACCACGGGGGACTTCGGACTTGACATATTGGGCCTGGGGCGGTCTTTCTACACGGGACATATACGGGGAATGGACTGGAACTAGCCTGCGTCCATACTGTGATGATAATGGCACTCTCTGGTGGTAGTGTCGAAGTGGTTCCGTGGAGCCATCACAATATTCGCTGAGAGCTGTCGGGGTGGTGCGACCTCGTTGGGTGCGACCGGTGCAACTGCTCCAGTTGCGAGCTGAGATGAGGCAAATGAGTCGAGCTGGATCGGATCGGCTTGGATTGATGTGCAATAAAAGCGAAAACGTGGAGATCTGTAGACACTGGCACGGCCGTGCCACATGTCTACACGTGTGGTCCCCGAACGTAGAGTATTACGGAGGTATCGGTGCACAGAGATAGAAGCATCTGGTATCTGCTAAGCAAGAACCACTATTTGGTAATTACTCACCGCCGACTACAAAAGGAAACTGGTAGTGGGACCCCATCGGCGTTCAAAACAGTAATGAGCAAACACTGAAGGCTGCGGTGGAATGTTGTGACATTGTCGAATCTCGGCCGATCGTGTCAGATCGCTCGAGGAAGCGTGCGCGGAATGGGCATCAAAGAGAGGCCCTGCAGAGAGTAACTGGTGGTGTGGGGTTGCTGAGGTGGTGGGATTACTCTATAGTGTAGTGACAATAGCGCAGTACTGGATTTGCGTCAGAGCACAGCAAGTGACGCTGTACGGTCGATCGACCATGGTAGTGGCACACGACAGTAGATGCAACCTTGAGGAAGTGACCTAACGGATTAAACGCAAGTGACTCTTGCTTTGGACGGGAAAGTCTCGATAGTGTGTCATGGTGCTGATGCTCATCGGTACCCCACAAAACGGAATTTCAGGGCCATTTCAGCTGACACCGGGAGAATGAGAGCTGTGGCTTAGGTGGGACGTTTTCTCAACGGAAAACGTTACGATGTCTCCGTCTGGTCACTAGTGTATGGGGTGTGGGTTCAGTTTACGGCATTAGATGGTGGGTGGAACTTCGAGCCACCTCAATCGAAAAATTCGACCGAATGGCAATTATGGAATAGAAGGAACCTGCTTCCGTACATTCTATTCAGATCAGTGGTTATTCAAGTCTAGAGATGTGCAGATGGTGGAGACATTACGCTGAGTGTTGAAAGCAATTGTGATAATAATTTTTTGTGCAAATACGGTTCTTGATGCAAATTAGTATGAGGGTTAAAGTAGGTCTCCCAAACTAAAATTCATCTCGGTTGACAAGCTGTACGAAACTTAGGGCTATCCCACAACTCTATTGGGTGACTACCTCAATGTTTTTATGGCTATTACAAAAATCCAACTACTTGTGTCTCAATTTTTTACCCATTGCCAATAATTTCTTTATTGCTAGAAAAATTCTAGCGATAATATCCCCATAAGTAAACCCATGCAATTTCTCCATAGCTCTTGCTCAAAATCATAGCCCGCTGAGTTCATCATCTCATGATGAATGTACATCTGAGAATTTTTGCCACAGATACTCTTCACCATAACAAAATTCCTTCAGATACTCTCCATTGGCTCTCATCACTACAGAATGTTCTTAATGCATTTCGTGGTCTCTTATTATTTTCTGTTCACATGTTTTTTAACGTCTTTCAGATATTTCCACATCATGCACCTCAGTGCAAGTCGCACAAATGTGTCAAAATCGCATATTACAAATGTGTCACCAAAGTATATGTTCACCTTTGATCCAACCCATTGAGTGGACACTCACTAAAGCAAAATGTACGCTGGCTTCATTGCCCTACCACTCCCAGCACCACAACTGTGGGTGTATAAAACTACAGCTGATTTCTCGTAGGTGAAAAAAAGGAAAGATTCAAATTCAGGCGTAATCTACACCTGTCACCGCAACCCACTAACCGCGAGCTTAGCCTCTTATCTTGACTTTGGTCTCATGTTATCTCCCACCACCTTCTTTTCTTTTCACTGTATTCACAAACATGAAAACGAACTGTGTCGCCAAATCCACATTGACTCTTTCCACAAGTTCCAAACCAAAGAACCACCCGAGCTTTTCCGAGCTCCTTCACTGTTTCTATCCCACGCACTCCCCTCCTCTACCTCTCCGTCAGATTGCCTTACGGTTGAAACCCGTGTCTTACCGTTTTGGTGTCACGACCGTGAGTTCCCGAAGCTTCGGGTGTCAGTTCCTGCATTGCTTACCCCAGCTTAGCTCGGTGACTCCGCCACGGACAAGTACGTCCGATGGCTTATGTGGAGATACCCTGAAGTCGCCCTGAAGTCGCCATGTTCAACGTGACTCGAGTGCACAGAGTCTGTCCGGCACAGGGACCGAGTCTCGTTTGCACCGCCTAAAAACCCCCTAGGAGTCAGGGTCTGGGTGTAGCGAAGTCACTATTTCCATTTTGGTTTTGCATCGCCAAAAACCATAGGTTAAGGGGATGGCAGGTTCATCCCCTAAAAGAACTATGGGCATTATATAAATAACGAAAATCCGATGGTGTTTGAGGTTTTCTAATTCTTTTAAACTCGACCGTTTTCAACCATTTCCGTCAGTTCAACACAGACGGATCAAACTTGGAGTTTTCGCAGCTATTTTAAGTGTTGCTCAGCATTCAATAGATTATCACTTCTAGGTTGATCTTATACGCCACACTATACTAGGTACCTACGGTAATTGTCTAGTTAATTGAAGACATTGGTCCTGTTGCTATTTATTCAAATTTAGGCTCCTTTCCAAGGGCGTAAGCTTACCCCATTCATATTAGTCTCAGAAGTCTTTCAGTATTTCAAGAATAACCTCACCTTCAATTCTGAAAGAAGAACCAGGACCATAATAAGAAACGGTTCCATCGATTCTTCTAATAATTTTTTCATTATTCTCAGGTCTCGGCAACTTTTAAACCTCGATCTGTTAGTAATTTCACTTGGGTTTATTTGACACATCATCAACCTCTCTCATGACCCACTCTGCAATGATATCTGTGGAACCATCTACACCTTTGCCTCAAGCTCACGTCAAAACCTCTCTCACAGAGGTGACAGACTCTCTTCCCATGAAACCTCCATGCCGGGTGTTCTTGAAGAACGAGATGGAGCAACCATCGGGAAGCTTCAAATTGAGAGGCATTGGTAATTTAATTCACAAATCCATCGAACAAGCCCTTGCAACGTCTCCCAACAAAGAAATCCATGTTTTCGCTTCCAGTGGAGGAAACGCTGGTTTGGCAGCTGCGTACCTGGCCTGGTTCTACAAAGTCAAGTGCACCGTGATGTTACCAGTCCATTCTAAGCCTGTGGTTAGACAAATGCTTCGCAAGTTCAATGCCCAGATCGTGCTTTTTGGCAATTCCATCAACGAAGCAGACCAACACTTACGCAACCTCATGTCTTCCCTCGACACCTCTGTCACTACACCCATCTATTGTCATCCTTTCAGTCATCCGTTGGTGTGGGAGGGGCATTCAACCTTGGTTGACGAAGTTGTGAGCCAGCTTTCCTCCGAATCCTCCAAAATTCGTGGTATGGTCTGCTCGTGCGGAGGTGGTGGCCTCTACAATGGAATTTACCAAGGCATGGTACGTCACAACCTCACCGATTCGGAGATCTTGTTAATAGAGACGAACCAGGCCCCAACTTTGGCTGAATCCCTCAAAGCAGACAAGATCATCACCCTCAATTCCGTCAATTCTTTGGCTACTTCTCTTGCTTGTTCATACACGACGGACCAGACGTTAATTAATTTCAAAGACACCTCCGTGGTATCTACCACTTTGGAGTTGATTGATGATTTGGATGCAATCCGTACTTGTGTGGATTTTCATAACGATTCTAAGAAAATCGTGGAACCAGCATGTGGAGCTGCATTATCTGTGTTGTACAGCAAGATCGATTTACTTTATAAGCATTTCGCACACCTCAACAAAGACGACATTGTGGTGTTGGTTGCATGTGGTGGATCTTGCACCACTGAAGCTGATCTCGCGGGTTTCGAGCAAATGTTGAAGAGGTCTGACACCAGATTGTAAGAGTTGTTGATAGATTTTTAATAATAATAAATTTCAAAATTTTCAAAATTGTAGAAATTAGTGTTTTAAGTCAAATTGCACCTGTTCTATAATGCTTTGGTACAAGGACGAAATTTACAATACCTATCTAATAAATTTTTGTCATACGTTATTGATAATAAATATCAAACAATTCTTTCCTCCACAATTTGCTAAAGTTGCTGCTGAAGAACGTCCTTATTCACAATGAATCTATAGGGAACTTTTTTTCGCAATAAGAAAACTCTACAGTTTGTGATCACTGCTGGCAAGAATTACTACCTACCAAAGTAGAATTCAAGTGAAAACAGTTAATATCGTTCCACAGAAATTTTCTGCACCATATTATATATGATTTCCACTATTGAACAGGGTTCTTCTCTCTAGAGCCAAGATCACCGCTCTACTTTTCTAGAACATATATTTCCCCAAAATCTACAAAATCGTAGTTACAACTTTAAAAAAATTCCAAACTTTAATCTTGTATCCACTTCATGTCCACTACTAGGCCTGGAGGATGTTTCATGCATGTAGCGATGGAGACAAAGGTTTTGACTCTCTCTTATCTCTTAGTCATCTATATTACCACGTGATGTCTATCACGTGATAATTGCTATTTTTGCTCTATGGTATACCCCACCCTTAGCTTGTCCCCTGTTGAAATAACGAAAAGTGACTTATTTCATTCTCACAGAACTCCTTCCTTTTCGTCATTTCCATCAAGTCCAACTTCACTCTTATAGTTTCTTCGCTGCCAACAATCCTGTGTCCTTAGTGTTCGCCCCTTGTCCTTATGCAGGACAACTGATAACTCTTGCTTAGAATAAACATCACGTACTCGATACCTCCCCCAGTTCCCATTACTGAGCTCATTTGCATCTAATCCGCTATCTTCTTTTGCCATCATGAATGATAGTGTGTTTGAGGATATTGAGCAGGACAACAATCCTTCTTTTTACGGCAACCAGTCGTTCTTGAGCGATCCCTATGGTCATCAACAGTCACCAGGCAGAGCGTCATCTGCAGGCAATTCCAACAGTCCAAACTTTGGAGGAACTTCATCCAGCCAATCTCATCGTCGAGGCTCATTTTCAACCTTGGTCCCTCCAACTAACGATCCTGTGATCAGTTCTATCGGCCTCTCTAATCAAATCCAGGAATATATCAATAACCCCGACCTCAGAATCGACATCATTTCCAGTGAACGTTTGGTAAACTCGTCAATCATTGTTTACACAATTCAACTTAGGCTAGACAAAGGAAAAGACCACGACGATACAAATGATTCTTCGATTATTGTGAAAAGACGCTACAGTGAGTTCAAGTCCTTAAGGGACAACCTTCTCAAACTTTATCCCACGCTAGTCATTCCTCCTATCCCTGAAAAGCATTCGATATTCAGCTTCATCGTTAACTCTATCAATAATTCCAATGAAATCAATATTATTGAAATGAGAAAAAGATATTTCAAAAACTTCTTGAATGACTTAATTTTTGATTCTGCCATCGAGCTCCGTAATTCTGTTTTATTGCATAAATTTTTGGACCCCAATTACGAGTTGTGTTGGTACAACGCTATAAATGAACCTCCAGTGAACTTAATCCCTAATAATTTACTTTTGGCCAATCCTATGGATCCCACGGATCAAAATGGACTTTACTCCTTGTTCCCAGTCGTGAATGGATTCGATTTCCATTCAAATATTGATAACTTGAACTCGCTCAAAAAGATTAACGAAGATTTGATGGGTTTAAAGGAGCAAATCAAGCTTTTTGATACTAAAGGTAAAGAATATTCAGTTAACTATAGGCTAGAGCACGCAGGAGAGGATCCTGAGTTCCTTACAGATAATTACGAGCATTTTGACGAAATTCCTAGAGACCACATTCATTTCGAAATGAAGTTTCATCACATGATCAAAGTATTGAATGATGTTGACAAAATCAACTCAAAAAGCATCAAAGACTACAAGTCCATGATCAATTCATTAATCGAGTTGGGCGGTAACTTGAATAATTTCTCGTTGCAGATATATGAATCTGCTAATTATCAACAAAGCCGACCTGCCATAGATTCCGATGAACCAAACAGTTTAAGTCTCGCTATTGAAAAATTCGGTTCCACGATTGACAGCAACTTTTTGGATATTGAAAGTTTCGTTATGAATGACCTTATACCCGATTGGCAAGAACCTGTACATCAACTTGTGCAATATTATGTGTCCAGTTTGCATCTTATCAAATTTTACAAGTATAAAATTATTCAGTACAAGCTCTTGTACAAATTGAAGTTTGCCAAATTCCAGGACCTTGTCAACTTATCATCAAATAATATCCTGTTTGCTTCATCTTCGGATCAAAATGGAAACAACAATTCACCTAGCCTAGACCATTTGAAGGACTTGAACAGCCCTAGTTTGAATAATGCATTACAAAGAATAGAAGCCAGGAAGAAGAGAGACGGATCTTTAACAACCAAGAAATCATGGTATGGATTATTCGGTGGTAACAATGGATATAATAAACAATTCTCAAACAACTTATTGAGTCAAGAAAATGACATAGAGAGCAACGGGCTGGCCAATCAGGGCAAATTCAAGGTCGCCCTAATTGAGAAAGAATTGACTAAATTGAATCAATTAATCGAGTTAGCTAATTCCGATATGATCAAACTTACAGAACAACTTTCTTCAACATACGAGCAATTTTTGAAGAAACTCGAGAAGAAGTGGTTAATCTTGATGATTAATTACATTAAGAACGGAAAGGCATTGTTTGAGGGCAATCTCAGCAATTGGACAGAATTCAGAGAGTTCTTTGCTCAAAGTTAGGGTTCGCTGTACAAAAGTCAACTTGATCGATTTCGAATATTCTGACCGAATAGTTTATGGGTCTAGACGTGATTCTTTCGGAAGCTCTTAGAATTGCAAACCATGTCATATACTTTATTCATAGATCGCTACTCGGTCTTCGATACCGCAATTGCAGATCAAGGGACCCATTGCATCATGCCTTCAAAGGTCTTGCTGGAATTAACTGGCCTACTTCTCCCACAAGAGTAATTACTCTACTTTGCACCGTGAGCTTTTCTTCAACCTCAAACGTTAATGGTTGCGATTCCTCAAGTACCTAAACTCTCCAAATACCTCGATATCCCGCGCTTGTACCACTTCTCTTCCACGAGAAGTACCTATTTAACCTCGATCAACAGGATCTTATCATGCATTTTATTTCACCTTTCTTATTCACTTCCAACTTTGGAACAATGTAGTCTACCAACTTCGCACCTAATGTGGCACCTTCTCTTCCGCACCTATTCACCTTCACTCTCTCTACACTTACTGAGAAGTACACGACATACCGGTGGCAAAGTGCGACTTCATATCGAAATCTCTACTACACAGTTTCAACCTTCTCATAAACCTTCACCAATCCATAAACATAAACTGCCCAGCATGTCAGCAATGGATGTGGACTACGACGCCTCTACGGTGTTGGCCCTGCTCAGACTGGAGACCGACTCGGCCGACCTCATCAACTTGATCTACCAGTTGGAAGACTACCATGAGCGGAAATTATGGCACCAGCTCACGTTGACATTGGAGGAATTGTACAATAGCAATGATGCCACGGCCGATTTGAAGTTCAAGTTGTACCGCTCATTTGTCAGCCAGTTCTCGTGGAAATTGAACCCCGTCAAGGTGGTCGACCTCCTCTTGGATAGCTACCATCAACAGCCTCAGGACACATTGGACAGCTTGTTGGAATTGAAAACGCAATTCGTCAAGGAACTCAAGAAAAACAACAACTACAAGGCGGGCGATAACGAGCAGGAGTTGCAGGCATTGATCCATGCCGATGAATCCGTCACCTACGTGTCTTTGCAGATAGCGAGATACAATCTTTTCTTGAAAAAGATTAATGATGCCGAAGAGATTTTGGATCTGCTTCAGGACTGTTTCGGTGTGGTGGGCCAAGAATCTCACACCTTTGACAATCCTAAGATCAATGCCGCATACTACTTGGCTCAATGTGAGTTGCACAAGATCAACCATAACTACAACCTTTACTACACAAATGGACTCTTGTACTTGTCTTCCGTTGACTACAACAGCCTTTCGGAGGCACAAAGAGAATCATTGTGCTATGAACTTTGCATAGCCGCCTTGTTGGGTGACAAGATCTATAATTTCGGAGAGTTGATCTTACACGAGATATTGGCAGTTATCAGCGACGAATCAAGCAAATACGCATGGTTGTATCAATTAATTCATCATTTGAATGCAGGAAACTTGGAAAAGTTCAACCGTTGGTTATCTATTGCCTTCCAGAAGTCGCCACTTTTGGCTGGTTCCGAGGTCTTCTTGAAACAGAAAATCATCATCATGAGTTTATTGGAATTAATTTCCTTAAAATCCACCACCAACAAGCAATTGAGCTTCCAGGAAATCTCAAAGTTCACTGGGACTCCAGCCAACGATGTGGAGCACTTGATCATCAAGTGTTTCTCATTGAATTTGATCAAGGGCTACATTAACCAAATAGACGAGCTTTTGGTGGTCACTTGGTTGCAACCACGTATCTTGAACTTGGACCAAGTGAATGTGTTATACAAACATTTGTTGACCTGGGATCAACAGGTCGAAGATCTTGCACAAAGTGTTTACCGTAACGGAGGTACGGTCTGGGCTGGTGTTTAATCCCTTATTGCACGATAATGATAATACTCTGTAGTACGTCGACAGGAAATTCCACAGTCATACTTCGAATGATTTTTGAGAGCGTCGAATCTGGTTAATAAGGATACAGTCGTACCGTTATTTCTCGGGCTTCATATTGCAATTCACTAAGAAATTCTCACTTGAAGTCTTCTAAGATTCTCACTGGAACTCCAACCTCAATTCCAACGGAAATATATACGATTCCAACGTAAATGTATTCAATTCCAGGTAGCTTTGCTCCAATGGCCTCACCTACTTTCACCAATGATTCCCTTCGTATCCTAATCCATCTCTTAAGTAATTCGCCTCGACAATTTACACTCTTCCACCCGTCCCTTCCGATATATTTCAATCTATTGGACCACATCAGCGTAACTACAACGGCCCTGAGAGGTCATTCGCACCACGTCCCCGAGCCTCCCCAGCCTTCACGTCCCTGACCTCCCTAAATTCCCACCGAGTGTCGCTGTTCGCACCGAGAATATTCGGCCCGCTCGCCCCAAAAGTCCCCAAGGTCCGTTCCATCCTCCCCACAAATGACCCTGGTGCGCGTGCTCGGCCGTTCCGTGCAAATTCCCTGAAATTCAAAGACAACTGGTAACGATCTCGATCTCCCCAACCAATCCCACCATCAACAAGGCATGAGGCTTCTTTCACTTCTAGCGGGTGTCCCACTTATGGCTTGGGTCCATGCCAACCGTGTGGACTTCGATCAAGTCAATTCACAAGTCTGTGCCGGTGTCTATTCCAAACATGACTGGGGAGGATCTGAAAGACCTCACATTGGGATCTCCCTTACCCAGTATGGCAACGACAAATATGACCCCAAGAACAAGGACTTCCAGGGCACCGACGACAATATCGCCATCAGTTTCGTGATATTCGAATACAAAGACATCGTGAACATTGGAACCGAAGATGGCACGATGATCTGTGATGACGACGCCATCAACAAGGGTTACTGCGATGACAAACAACGTAACAAGTTCATTGTCAACAATAACGTAACGAATGCCACCATCTTGACCAGTGTGTTATCAGAGTTCGGCTTTGCCAGGATTGACTACCCTGTGAACAAAACCGGTTACTACTGCATTGCTACCTTCACTTTTGCAGATACCTCGTATAAGGGACAGATCAACTTCCAAAACGCTTTTGGAGAATTGAATGCTTCAGAAATTCCTAAATTGCCCGCTTATGGGATCTTATCATTGTGTTACGGTATAGCCTCTGCACTTTTTGGATTCCATTTCTTCAAGAAAGCCAAGGAAAACCAAATCTTGCCTTTACAAAAATACTTGTTGGCCATGATTGGTTTCATGACCTTTGATACCATTGTTGTTTGGTCCTACTACGACTTGGTTAACCGTACCAAGAACCCCAAATCCGTGTTTGTTATGCTTTACATGGGATTCTTGTCGATCTTGAATGCATTAAAGATCACCTTTTCGTTATACTTGTTGTTATTGATTGCGTTAGGTTATGGTGTTGTGACACTCAAGTTAAGCAAGAAGGTAATGTTGCGTTGCAAGATCTTGGCTGGTGTCCATTTGCTTGCCACACTCGTGTACCTCGTCGCCACCTACTATACTGGTCAAGATAATGCAACCTCATCCGGTAGTATCGGTTCAGAAGACACCGCTGGTGATCTTTTGGCTCTTATTCCATTGATTCCTGTCACTGTGACATTATGTGCTTACTATATTGCCATTTTGGTTTCAATTAAGG
This sequence comes from Suhomyces terraborum, assembly GCA_030582495.1. Taxonomy (NCBI): domain Eukaryota; kingdom Fungi; phylum Ascomycota; class Pichiomycetes; order Serinales; family Debaryomycetaceae; genus Suhomyces; species Suhomyces terraborum. The sequence goes on along the minus strand of JAKTXJ010000033.1, from coordinate 116,635 downwards.
CTACCACCGCTAACTTACATCAGCAACGTCAAATCATCAAATTACAGTTATATGAAAAGCTTTTCAGAATCATCTTCTTATCGGTCATCTTAACTCTTGCTGGTTTCGGATTGTCTTCATTTATCTTCATTGGAATGTCTAGTGTCCAAATTATTGACGAACATTGGAAATCTGCATACTTCTTATTTGAGTTCTGGCCAAGTATCATTTTCTTTATCGTCTTCATTGGAATTGCTTGGTTATGGAGACCAACTGAAACCAGTTACATGTTGGCAGTTTCCCAACAATTGGTGGGAGAAGAGATTGATGAAAACGGTCAGGGAATGCAGGCTGCAGGATACCACCAAGGGCATGAGTTTGAGTTGGATGACATGTCGTTGTTAAGCCACAGCGATAATGAACAGCAACAACAACCTCGTGACAACGACAGTTTTGAGTTGAGGGACCATGAGGGCCCTTCAGGTGCACCTCCGGTGTATGAAGAGTTGGATGCCAAAAAGAACCCTCCTAAGGTCGAAAACGATAATACCTTATTTGATGTGGGAGAAGAAGATGATAGCGACCATGATAGAGATGATAGACTTAGAAATTAGGGTGAATTTCCGAACGCGGCCATGCCACCGTCCGTCTCCTCGCATAACACATCATGTAAATTCTAGAATGAGTCTCAAAAAATTCACGTTAATGTTCAATGACATCGCCAAATCTCCAGAGAAGCACCATAAGAACCATCATCAAACACACTGTATCACCATGCTAGTCAACACGAGAATAACCATGATGATTTTCATGTTTTCTCTGGACATTCACATGAGAATTGATAGATATTCCACATGTATTGTAGAGTGGAAATATCGCCTTAACGTTGGTAGGTAATTACCTTGAACTGCCAATTTTATACTGTTGAATACAAATTTCACTTTAACTTCACGAAAAATTCGATTTTTAGAACGCTACAACAAAAATACACATCCTTGTCTAAAGTGTCAAGAACAATTGGTACATCTCCAAAACTGATCCATACATTGTTTGGACTCTACAATAGTGTTGGGCAAGAGGATATCACGTGATCCACACCACCATCCACCGCCTCACCAAAAGCGGCGTCTTTGGGGTGTTATTGATATCTACACCCTCCCAAACCGACCTCTTCTGTCTCCCCAGAAATCCCAGCGGTTGTTAGCCATTCGTTTTTGGTCTTGTAATGGTGGTGGCAGACTCTCATTTATTGAATGTCTCGGAGCTGCTCTCCAACTTGAAAAAAGTCCTCGAAAAAGACCCCCAACAACTCTCATTATTACCACAAGCGGCCATTCCTGACGTATCGACTACGGTCATGGAAGAACTGAAACCTGGACAGGTCGACCCCACCTCGGACTCCAATGCTCAACCCCATCTGGCCGTGGGAAGCCTGCTTACCTCGTATCTCCAATACTACCATAACTTGGGAGGAAATGCGCCTTACTATGGTGCTGCAAATCATCCTGGAAATGGCGTTTCTGGCGCCCAGGGAATGGTGATTGGTGGTACTTCCTCTGTGCCCAATCACCAAATGACCACTTTGGCCTCGGCCGTCCCTTCCACCGCTCATTCCAATTCTAATTCAAGTCCTTCTGCTAACGTATACCCATATCGAGCACCAGCATTCTCCTATTCTCAACAACAACAACAACAACAACAACAACAACAACAACAACAACAACAACAACAACCAACAACAACAACAACAACAACAACAACAACAACAACAACAACAACAACAACAACAACTTCAACATACACAGCATGCTCAGCATGCTCTCCATCAGCAACAACAACACCAGCAGCAGCAATCACAACCCCTCCAACAAACGCTGCAAAAACAAAAGGGCCAGCACCTTCAGTCCGACAATAATACACTGTACAACTATAATTTTAAGGCTGGAAGACCCAAGAGCAAAACTGAAGAACTTCAGGTTCGAAAATTTGCTGTCAATAAGCCCACCAAATCAAAAGACGCCAAAAAGCATGATTGCACGTTTCCTGGCTGTACGTGGTCCTTTTCCAGACTGTCTGATTTACGTCGACACTCCAAGTCACACTCAGATCCAATGTTTCGGTGTCCGTATTGGAATTACGACCCTACCTGCCATCGAAACGGTGGTGCATTCAATAGGCTAGATGTTCTAAAAAGACATCTCAGACTTGTACACTATGTCAAGGACAAGCAGCACCTAGGTGATGGAGATATGAAAGAGGATCCGGGCTGGTGCCGATCCTGTCAAAGAATGTTTCCCAATTCCAAAGTGTTTATTGAGCATTGCCTTACATGTGCTCAACTGCTTACGCCAACTGAGTGGAAAACTAACCCAGCTTCAACAGAAGATAGAAATTCCCAAGATTTTGCTGCGGACACCAATAATACCTCAGAAGCTCCTGCTGCTGCTCCAGAAGACTTCCAAGCACTCACACTGGCAAACCATACAAACCAACTCTATGAAATGGCACGTTTAGGAGAAACTAAACCTGAGTCATACTTTTTGGAACACGAACCTCCGTCCGTTAAACTGATCAATGACACCAAGTAAGATATTCGTCAAACTACTCAATTCATTTCTACCTTGTATTAACACTCAAAATCTAATATACAACCATATATAATACACGAATCAAAACTTATTCGAAAAAACCAACTATAAATCCTCTTCGTTACCCTCTTGATCTTGTTCAGGGTTTCTGTGGTCAAAGAAGTCCAAAATAGCACAGTTGGGGTGAAGAATGTATACCACTCTAGTTCTCTCGGGTATACTAGAATCTTGTGGGATGTCAGTACCTTCTGTATTGGCAGTGACACTCATCAAAATTCTATCCTTGGTCAACCTCTTCAACACCTTATAAGCCAACTTTCTCTCTGCGTAGAATTCCTGTTCTGTAGAGATTTCGTTTTCTTTCTGAGTTAAGTACCAATTGACCAATTCTTCTGCAGTGTATCCATCACCACCTTCGTTATCATTGTCAGAAACTCTCTTCACAATTAGGTTCATGATACCCACATACTTGTCATACGAAATTGATTCCTTCTTAGGCTCAGCTACTGCTGGAGCTTGAGTAGTATTCACGTTCGATTCAGATGGTTGTTCTTCATCTTGAGCGTTTTCTTGTGGCTCCTCTTCGTCGATTTCGATGTCGTCCATCTCAACACGAATGATCGATTGTCTTAACAAGTCATAAGCCTCGGCGATGAAACTTGGGGTGATCTCTTCAACACAATTGGCCTTGGCGATGGCCTCGGCCAATCTGATCATGGATTCCAATTGTCTGACAGTGATTCTGTACGAGCTTCTTCCCAAACCTTGAGAATCATTTTCTCTCAATTCCTTGTAACGAGATACCAAAAAGTCCCTGGCTTCCTTGGTCATCTTGGGCTTGAAAGTCTTGGCATAACGGATGTACCTGGCCAATTCTTCGGCACTGTATGGGGGATCAATGGCTTCGTCTCTCAACATGTGTAAGTCCAAAATATGCGATGCCAATTGAGTGTCCACCCTCTCGTTACAATCGTCCAAAATGACGAAGAACAAGTCGAATCTCGACATGATGGGTGCAGTCATGTTTAAGTTGGCTCTCAATCCGAGCTTTCTGTTGTATCTACCACCTACTGGATTTGCAGCTGCCAACACCGAAGTACGAGCATTCAATGTGGTGTGGATCCCTGCTTTGGCAATAGAAATGGTCTGTTGTTCCATTGCTTCGTGAATCGCAACCTGGTCCGCCATGTCCATCTTGTCGAACTCGTCGATCGCACAAATTCCGTTGTCTGCCAACATAAGAGCACCGGCTTCAATGGTATACTCACCACTTTCTTCATCTTTGACTACTGCAGCTGTCAAACCTGCAGCAGAAGAAGCTTTACCGGAAGTATAAATTGATCTGGGTGCGAAACCACACACATACTTGAGGAACTGCGACTTCGAAGTGGAGGGATCTCCAACAATACAGATATTGATGTCACCTCTCAAGTTGATTCCATCGACGGTTTTCTTGTGGACACCACCGAGCAATTGCAACAAAATTCCCTTCTTGACCACCTCGTGGCCGAAAACGGCTGGGGCAATGGATTGCACCAACTTGTTGTAGATGTGTTCGTCTTTGACCATCTCTTTGAGCTGGGCGACTTCCGCATCAGTAAGAGAGGTCAAGAACATTTCCTGCTCGTTGGAGCCCTTGTAGTCAATTTCGGTGTCAGTGGAGCTCTTGTTGACCAACGAGGAAACGTGACAAGCGTGGAAAGCCAACTTGTAGGTCAAATCTCTCACTCCGAGAGATTTCAACCCTGTGATACCGGAATTGAGCTCAGTACCACGGTTTTCCTTCACTGATTGGGGCTTGATACCTGGGAGTCCCAATTGAGAGACATCGGGGATGACGATTTCTGTTCCAGTGAATTTACACTTGTCTCCGGGTTTTGCTCTTTCCACAGCCTCACCTCTCAATATCACATCTAACGTACGAGGCATGGAACCTGTGGGGATCTCATTGGAGTTTTCCTGGATTCTGACCCTTTGCCAATCAATGAACTGGGACTTGAAGACGTTCAAGGTGAAATAAGATTGGTTTTCACAGGATGGACACGAAGTGGGCTCGGTGTACTTGAAGACTTGCTCAATTCCTTCGATCACAGCAGAACACATGTCACATGTAAAACAAGCCCTGTACAATTCTGGACGCACCTCACTGGTTCTTGTCACAGTTCCGGAGATCGACATCAACGAACCGATGTTCTTGGTACGAATGTCTCTGATCCGATTGACAGTGGGGAGATTGAAGAATGAGATCTGGAACACTCTTTCGTTGGCAGAAGTTCCAGTGGTAGAGCCCTCGGTTTCAGTCTTAGCCTCCTCGTTAGATCCAATCAAACTTGTTTGCAAGATGCTGGGAGCGTATTTCTTCAAGATTCTTCTCAATCCTTTCAACAAGAATGGGTAGAAACGATAGTACTGTTCCAAGATAGCAGAGGCAAGCACTCCGTTTTCTCTTCCCAACAAATGTTGATAGTTGACATATAAAGTAGAATATTCGTAGTTCTTCATCGTCTCGATTTGAGCAAGATATACCTTTCCATCCCAATCATCGTTGCCAGCATTTTCAGCATAATCTTCAAGAAACTGTTCGAAACTTTCTCTGACTTTTTCACCGGTGACATCAACGACTTTTGGAACCGCAATCTGTCTTCTTCTTCCGGCTATGGTGGTAGGAGGAGCCATCGGAGTGGCACCTCCTCCCTGTGACATGTTGGTCTCAGAGTACAACGCTGGTTGGGTGCTTTGGGGAGTGAACGCATCTCTCCCTATCGACGAAGGAGGTTGCGACGAATGGAGCAAGTGAGCCGCATCGGAAGGAATTCTTCCCGGCGACGAGACAAAGTTGGACATCTTCTATTTCTTTACGGGATTAGAAGAGTTTGGAGAAGATGTAAATGATGGAGCTGAAGGTGATAAAATGTACTGAATGTGCCAAATATGATGAATGCGATTTTTCAACGCGTCCTAGTCCCAATTGGGTTAAATTGTGTACATGCTTTCCTGCACACACTGGAGTGCACCAATACCGGAGAAGAGGTCTCAATAGGACTCCATTTGATATAAGGTGAATATGTTAGGGATATTTGCGAGACAAGCGAGAGTGGGTCATGTTGTGAGATTCAGATCACTCTCCACTGTTACATGTGTGTAGTTTTCCTCGAGGAGCTTTTTACGTACAATCTTACTAACGAAAGGTCCACCCAGTTTACTTAATCTTCAAGTGGGAAAGATTATTCAATGTGAAAAACATGCTTCTGCTGAGAAGCTCTATGTTTCACAAGTCCAACTTAAGGACCCTGAGAACTTGGTTCAAATCTGCTCTGGATTAGTACATCATATTCCATTGGACCAAATGCTCAATCGTCGAGTGGTGGTTCTTACCAACCTCAAACCTTCCAAAATGAGAGGAGTCAAGTCTGAAGCCATGGTCCTTGCGGCTGAAAAATTCGGTGAAGTGGACTTGGTAACACCGCCTGAATGCAGTGTTGAAGGTGAAAGGCTTCATTTCGAAGGCTTTGTAAGTCTTGAAGACCCTCCCAGATTGAAGTCCAAAATATGGTCAGATATTCAACCTCATCTCAGGACAAACAGTACAGGTGAAGTCATATACGTGGAAGGTGAAAAACAAAGAATTTTACGGGGTGTGTCACAGCAGTCTACAGGTGCAATTTCCAGATTGCATGAAGCATCCATAAGTTAACATAGTGTGATATTTATAATTAGAGGTCGAGCTTTGTAGTTCTCAAGTAAGACTTCAAGGTTTGGAATTCTCCGAACTTAGCCTTGGCATCTTCGTTAGAAACAGTAGGAGGGATAATAACGTCCTCACCAACAGACCAATCAATTGGTGTGGCAATTCCCTTCTTATCAGCCAATTGCAAGGCATCCACTACTCTCAAGACTTCGGCGGAGTTTCTACCAGTAGAAGCTGGGTAAGTCATGATCAAACGAACCTTCTTGGCTGGGTCAATCACGAAAACAGATCTAACGGTTGGAATCATTTTAGGACTGTCGAGGTTCTTGAAATCTTCCTCACTGACCATATCATACTTGAAAGCAACTTCCTTGCTGCTGTCAGCAATGATTGGGAAACCGAACTTTTCACCTCCAGTGACAACTTCCTCAATATCTTTGATCCATTCCTTGTGACTGTCAACACCTTCGGTGGACAATCCGATCAACTTGACTCCTCTTTTGTCAAATTCAGGCTTCAATTTGGAGAAAGCACCCAATTCGGTAGTACAGACTGGTGTGAAATCGGCAGGGTGGGAAAACAATACCAACCACGAGTCGCCAATGTACTTGTGGAAGTCAATTTCACCCTCAGTGGTCTTGACTTGGAAATTGGGGGCAGTGGATCCGATTCTGATTCTGGGTTGGTCTTCTGGTTTGAAGGAAAGGTGACGGACACCAATTGAGGCCCAACGGCCGGAAATTGGTGACTTTGGGGCCACTTGGGCAGAACGTAAAAGAAATCTCGAAAGCATTAGCCTGATATCTAGGGTAAACTTGAACAAACTTGGGCTTTTATATGATTGCCTGATGTCACGTGCACCATCTTCATAGTTAATGGTCAGGTTCCAGATTAAGCAACTCAATTATCTGCAAATAGTCAGATCTTAGATTAGCAAGAAATTCAAAAAAAAATCTTGGGGATGGCAATTTCGCTAAACAATGATAACTGTTCCAATTTACCTTTTATTGTAATTCGACTCGTGGTGTTTCCTTCTCAGATAGCTGCCAAATTCATTTGTATAGTGCTGCACATTAGTCAGTCTCACTCGCGGACTCACTGTGAGACATATGTCAAGCCTATGTGCTACGTATTTATTCAGTTGAAATGTTCATCAGAAAGTAGCCAAACTTATGAACTGTACCACTTACTATCTCCTTCCACTTTTCCAAGCCCCCGAATATTTTAGCTATTCAGATTAATTCCATCGTGTGTTTAGAGCTTCAACCTGATGAGTTACATTATTATGTACTACGAGCTTTAAGGTAATGTGATTATTTTAATTAACTATTTATCATTAAAGCTAGTCGATACTTGAGCACAATAGTTGCTCATTTCACAACTTGCAAAGTTTTAAACAAAGATCATTTCTCTGAAATCATATTTACATCGAACCACCCTAGGAAGTCGTCGTCCTGGTTCTCATTATTCAACCACCCATGTGATTGTTGTTGGAAGAAGGTGTCATATTGGCCCGCCACACCTTGAGGTCCATTGGCCTGTTCTATCGGTTGCATAGGTGCATCGATATACATGGACCCCGCCAGCATTTGATCCATGGCTTGGTCCATGTATGGAGACATGTGCACTTGAGAAGGAAGGTCTGGTGCCTTGATGAGGTTGGGGCGAGGAGCAGGAGCAGGAGCAGGAGATTCCGAAGCTCGCCTGAAATTTGTCGTTATTGGAGATCCCTGCGATGCCAAAGAAGGCGCAACTTCTTTAGTTGGTGCATTATTCATAGTGTCTCTCATACTTCCAGTAGCCTCAAGCATGGCCAACGGTATACCATTAATTTCCAAAGGTTGGTTTCTGTCTGCAGCCGTCAGGCGGGCCTGGTCCATTGCATGGTCCGTAGGCACCAAGGTGGTTATGGTGGTACCGTTAGGACTAGTGGTGGTCATGGTCCTAAAGTCATCCTTCGTGATTTGGTTATAGAATGGGAGTGGTGCGGGTTTGAAATTATTATTAGTGGTATTGTTGGTAGTTCCAGAAGGAACAACTGCGGTGGAATTGGGGGAGGCCACTTGGTTCTTGTCGGCCAATGTACGACGACGAGCTTCGTGGACACACCATACCAAGTCGTAGAATAAGGATGCAGTCAAGTGGGACCGCATTCGAGACACAATCGTGCCATTGACCTCATCATTGAGCTCGTTGGTGAGGATATCGGGATAGGTGTATAGCACAATATTCAAGTTCTCCAACACCTTGGCAGTCCTTGATATGTCGTTCTTCAAATCCCTCCACGACAGCAACGTATTCCTCAAGAGACGGTGTACAGTCACTATCAGCTGTCTGGCACTGTCGACGTACTTTTCAATCAAGTAGCGAGACAAATGCAATTTGAACAATATGAGTGCGGAATACGTCATGCTCTGTCTCACATAGATTGGTAACTCCACCAACAGTAAGTTCTCTCCGAGCATATGTGAAACCAAGGTGACAATTCTTGTTGCAGCCAAGTAGGCCGAGCTCACATATTTGACCTGGTCTTCAATTGGAGTTCCAGGCAAAAATGCGAAGCAGCAAATCATGAGCTTCATGTAAAGGAAATATACCTCCACGGCAGACCCTTCTTCAATAGAAAGTTTGAACCGCAACCGGTCCAACTCACGATCCAAAATATTGAGCGACCCAGCACGGTTTTGAGGCTCCAAGAGTCCATCTGGTCTGGTAACGGATATACCCATAACATTGACCATTTTGCACTGGAAAATTGATAACGAAATCAAGCACCTGAAATCTTTGGGAAGAGCGGAGTCCACTCTGGCATTTTCGAGTAAGTAATCTGTGGTACTGATGGCTGGTGGAAGTCCTAGCACAGAAGACCAGAATTGTTCACAGAAGAACACCGCAAGCCATGAGCGGGTTCTCCATTTATCCGATTCGGGTCCAAGACTGACCTGTGTACGGCTGAACTCCTGAATAAACTCCCCACCACGATGAAGACCTAATTGCAAAGACAAATTCTTTGCTAAACCCACAAAACGGTACGAGCAATCATCCAAAACCTTCTCATTAGGTAAGGGCCACATGGCCAAGATGATAAGAGCTTGAATTACATGGGTGGATCTTGGGGTTCTTATCCAACATGTTTCAATCGCTAACTGTTTAATAAGTGAGGCCAAGGACATGTAAAGTGTAGGTTCTGGTTCTGAAATAGCAGAGGTGGCCATTACTGACCAGAAAAGTAGTTGCGATTGGTGATATAGGTGTGTTGCAGATCGAGAAGACATGATGGGGAGAAATGGGAGGAACTTGGTGATGAATCGATCGTGCAATTCATTTGCCTTTTCAAGAGGTATGGTGACATCTCCCAACTCGAACTTATCCATATGCTTAACTTCAATTTCTTGCTTCACATTTGGAGTGCTTGCGGTGGATGGGGAATTGTCGGAATTCTCTTGGAGGATGTAGGAAATCTGAGAAGGAACGGTTGCAGAGGTTGGTGCTGAATCAGTTAATTGAGCCGTATGTCCGAAGCCTGCTAATTGCGATGGAGAAGTAGCCCAGGCACTTGGGGTAGTTTCTCCGTTGATAGAGGAGTTGATGGAGCCCGCGGCGATGGGTGTATGTGACTGTGACAGGTAGGGATGATGATGGGAACTGGGAGGAGCATGGGACTTTTGCTGCTGAAGGAAGTTGAGGTTATGTTGGTTGATTGCTTGGGTCAATAATGACTCATTCCGAGTCAACATTTCGATTTTGGCTTTGATATCATCTACATCGCTTTTGAGGGTCTGTATTTGAGAGCCCTTCTTGGGTCTGAACTGAGGGTCGATCTCACACTTTAATCCCATACGTTCACATCTTTGGCAGGGGTTGGGATAGTTTTCGGAGGCATCACACTTGATTTTGTGTTGCCGACAGAACGTACAAGACGTCACAGGACGATGGCTTGACTGTTTAGGCACGAAATCTTCTATGTCTTCCTCTTTCTTGGGAGATATGTCTCCAGAAACCGAGGGAAGCTTGCGCTTGTATCTCTTGGAACCAAGATCATCTGTGGACTTTCTCTTCTGGTGAGGCGGCTTGGAGGCCAAGGGTGTGTTTGATCTTGCACTCAGCATGGCAACCCCGGATCCCGATGGCGTAGAAGGCACAGAAGGTGAAGGTTTTGGCAAAATGGACTTGATCTTGGATTTGATCTTGGACTTGTCCATTGTGGAGTGATGGTTCACAGAGAAGGCAAGTGAGTGACGAATTAACCTGCCCGATCACGCGTTACAAGGTAAGGATAAGTGAGAATGCTGCAGAGTCTGGAGCTCGAGTGGAAAGCTTTCCTTGGATGAAATTGCGTTAATGTTGAAGAACCGGAGTGGCACACCTAATGTAGAGACGTTAATACTGGGGAGAGCCCGGTTACCCGGACATCTACTGATGTAAAAGATAAAAATTTTCTCCTACTTCCTTCTGGGCAGTGTGCAGGCCCTGCCTGCAACTTTGCCGAACTGGGGAGGCAACCCACGTCACAATAGGCGCACGCCGCCCAGAACGGCAATAGTAGTGCCCCTGTCGCACCGTTCTGGGCGCTGATGGTTTAGATAATTCTCTGATGCAGGTCACGTGCGCCGGTGTTATAGTGGTGAGCCATGACGACCGGCAGTGGATTCCACTCCCGAGATGCGGACCGCCAGCGGCCGGCAGCTCTTGGCGCTGTGCCGAATGGTGCTCCATTTGAGCACATTTCTTCATTGATATGTCAACTGCTCTTCGGTTTGGGGTGGTACATCGAAGCACCTCCTGATGTGGTAAGTATGTGCCGTTCTCAACGGTCTACATGTGAGTTGAGCTGAGTTTGCGTTCTATTATTCCAGGCACTCCTGGATCTAAGGGTCTCACTAGTTCAGCCACCTTGGCCGAAGGCAGCGAGGTGCTCGCTCGGGTGAACCCTGAAAAGCACTGAACGGGAAGTCAGACTAAACGGTCGGGTGAAGTTGTAAGTGCGAAAAGACTGTGAAACGTCAAGGGAAGAGGCCGGGCCAGGTTCGCATTTTTGTTGGAGTGTGAGAATTTCTAATTTTTGACATTCATGACAAATTGTAGCATTTACGGTGAATTTTCGAATTTATGCATTTTCTCATATGGTGACGGCAATCTAGTATTAACGTAGCTGGAACCGGCCGATTTTTCTGAAGTTGACTAATGGAACGAAGGCGCTGTGATTGCACATATCTTGTATATTGCCCATGAACGCTTGGAGCGTGAGTAATATTTCATTGGGCTCCAAGAATCCGATTAATTGTTTTGGGCTACTGCAATGCCATTGAAAAACCAGCTATTGTTACGTCAAGTACCAATAAATACCTCCTCAACAAGCCAGACCTGTCAAACAACAAAACAGCCGTGCAAATCAATTAAATAAGATGAAGAGTTATGTCAAATGAAGCACACCATTCAGTAATTTGAAACGCCATGATTGAGGGTCTCCAGTCAAGAAATGTTGAAGAATCGAAAATGACCTGCCATTTTCACTACATCAATTATTGTCATTTCTTCATTATTAGCAAATAAAAACCCTATGCATTCAACTTTCGTCCTCCTCGACCCTAGGGTCTCCAATTCCGTCCTCATAGATGGCAAATACACACTCACTTTCTGGTAAACAAGGACTGTCGTAAATTTTGCATATTCTCGTTTCAGCACGTCCCTTCTTAAATGACAATCTAGTGGTGGATGCATGGGCAATAATGTTTCCTCCAATTGGTTTTTTGGGGTCAGGATTGAACATTCCTGCCATTCCATCCACTTGAGCAACCACCTGGTTGGTGATTACCACGGCAATACCAAACTCGTCAGCTAACCGTTGCAACGTACGCATGTACTTTGCCACATGCGATTGACGTGCACTAAGCTCCGCTCTACCAGAATAATCAGTACGGTAAAGGGACATGATAGAATCAACAATAAGTAAAGAGAAACGGGATTCAGCCATCATTTGGGCTGCAAGTGATAAAAGCTGAAATTGATGCTCTGCGTTGTAAGCTCTGGCATAGGCCACGTTATCCAAACAATCGTTTGCGTGGAGTCCGTAACGTTCTGCAATCGAAACCAATCTATTTGGACGGAATGTTCCCTCCGTATCAATGTAAAGACACTTTCCTTCACCTCCGCCCATCTCAACAGGCAACTGACAAGTAACTGCCAATGTGTGACAGAGCTGGGACTTTCCAGTTCTGAATTCTCCAAAGACTTCTGTGATAGACCCCGTTTCGATTCCTCCACCCAAGAGAGTATCCAACTGCTTGGAACCGGTAGTCAAGCAAATGAGCTCCAGACGCCTGGAATGGAATTCAGAAGCCGTGGTGAAGCCAAGGGGGACGAGCTTGGAAGCCTCGTTGGAGATCTTATCTGCCTTGGCTTCACTAATCCCTTTCACACCCACAAGGATTCTCTTAGGCGTATACGCGATACTTTCGATAGTATGGTACCCTTCAGCCTTCAACTTCTTGATATCTCCAGAAGTGATACCATTTCCCTCGAGCTGCTCGATGAGGAGAGGTCCCAGAGATCCGTCTTCGTCGTCGATGATATCCTGCTGTGCTTGTTCTGCGGTCATTACTGGTGGCAATGTTTGGGTAGACGCGTTTTTTGAGAGATATTTGATTTGTAAGTTGTTTTGATATAAACATAGCGCGAGATGGGGTGGCTAGCAGGGCTTCATGCAGGACCCAGATCTCTCAATGGCATACTAGATGACGGAGAGATTCAGAGAAAGTCTTATCAAGTGTGGGTGACAATGAGTGGGAACGATGTAATATAAGACTGAGGGAGGAGAGAAAGAAGATGGCCTCGCTTAAAAGAATGGGAGTGATGTATGTAAACGAACACGTGCTAAAGAGAGATGGATAGAGAGTAATAAGTAGGAAGTGTAATGCTTACTCAGGTTTGCTTTCTTGGAAAAAGAATCAAAGGTGGGATCAATACACCTTATATAGAATTGAAATCAAGAACCTTTCCGGTGATGTCAATAACAACCATCCAGAATTTTAGGTCTAAAAGGAAAACATGTCAAAAATGCACCACTGACACCGCAGAATGTTCCCCACATGAATATCATGAAATAGCGGAAAAACACGTATACCCCATATCTGCTACCTACTGATAATAATCGCGAGAGTTGCGGGTAGGGGACTCGGGAATACGAGAAGTGGGGCTGATTAGTACAGGACGGCCGGTTTATTGAATGTGAAGTTTCGTGATTTTTGTTTACCTCAAAAATTGTTTTCTTTCCTTTAGTAGACTGCTTGGATCAATTGAGACCGTGTGATCTACATCGCAGGCTTAATAGTTAGCCTCGTCATCTAATTTGGTAGATAGAAAAGAGACTGTAGGAACAGAACTCAACAAGGTAATAAGAAGCTGGCTCACTAGAGTAACAAGTCCAATTGCGCCATGAAAACGTGCTGGTTCACTTGAATTTCCGAAAATCAACTTGGGCTCAGCACATATCCTGATGGATGCGAAATCATAACAAGCAACGAAAACTTGAACAAGCCAGTTGAAATGCATATTGACAATAAATCAATATTTTGATACTTAAAAGGCAAGGAAGATGAGCTTGAAATGAGGTTTATTGAATTACTATTATTCAGATCGAGGATGAAATATTAAATCATCAACTTATGATGTTTTCCCATGACGTTTATTTATTCTCAGCGCGAGCCTCTTTGTTGATCCAGGGATGTTTTGCACTACACCAAAAACGGTACCGGAGCCAGAAGAGATTTTATACATGAAACTGGATCAAATGAGCTGTAGCAGGTTTTTTTTTCCAAAATAGATGAGATCCTCAAAAATATACCAACTCTTAATATCAACTCCACAAAACATACAGAGATTACTATTCTCGCGGTGGAAATCCATTCTCCGCGTGGTACCTGAATTAGGCGAATGTGCTGCCACGTCCACGGATGCCTTTTCAAAAATTCGTTCATCAGCATCGCAGAAGCCTCGTAAAAACCAAACTACCCGAGGGCTTATCTTCCCATCGATCAGATAGGCAGAAAACCCAACCGCGAGTTTTAGTCCCATGACATCATACGTCGCACTGAGGTACTTGGTGAGCACCGAGAAAGAAAAGGAACACACTAACAATAGACTGTGTTATCGCTAGATCAATAGAAGGTGAGTGAGGGCGATTGTGATTGCACATGGGCAATTGTGCATGTTGAAGTTGATTGTGGATAGCTTAGGACGATTGTATGCTAGAGGGTGATTGTAAATGCTTGTGAACATTTGTCACATTTGTGGCGTTTGTGGACGAGTGGCCGTCCCCATGGTAGTCGAGGTTAAGCTTTCAGCTTCAATCCGCCACAGTCGACTTGTTACAAGGTACTGTCCAACGCCTCTCCTCTTCTTGTCCAACGCGTGCAGTTCCGAACAGTACCATACACCACGAGGGATTAATAAAACAAGGACAGAGTTGCGCTCTGGCCCATGGTCAGTAGCCTCGAAACAATTGACCTAACACGAGCCATGAACCCTGAGCAGAAAACTAGTGCATCGTAATTGTCTTGGTCTGTATTGTACTTGGTGCGGAATCATAATCACCAGCTGATGCACCTTCCTTCTGGACGGGGGATGACCTACAATGTGCACGAGGGCCCGAGTGTCACTTGCGAATGAAGATAGGAGAATGAAGTAACAAGACTGAGATAAGGAGCAGGGATCAAAAACAGTATTGAACTCCTTTCAAATAATTCTAATAACAATACCGGGCATGTCCACGCAGGTCCAACTTGGCTGGTGCGACTCTCTATACAACAGAGTGGATCACACACTTTGTGGGGATAGCGTGAAACGAGATCAAAGCAGCAGTGTTGGAGTGCTGAGTAGATTGTTTCTCGGCTTATTGGTCCATTAACACATTTTTAAGTGTTTCAATGGTTCCGTGTCCCGCTGGGCGTGGGGTCTACGGTCGCGGTCGTGAACCACTGTTGCACCCACGGAGCACCGCTTCTCGCGGCCTCGAAGTTAAATGTTCAAATTCTACATCAACTCTACGGTAAATCCGAGTGGGGTAGCTAAATGATCTGACCGATAAGTCCTTGGTCCTTCCAGGTAGTGAGCAACGGTTGCACTGGAAGATCCCGATCCTGAATCGGATAGTGATCCTGATTCGTAAAATCCAACTTCTACCTCGATTCCAATCCCTGATAACCCCCCATCTATTGTCAACAGGGCTCGGGGTTCGTTTGGTTGTTGTTGTTAGAAACTGATGCTAAGGTACCCAATCCTGGTCGAGGAACGTGCATTGGAAATAGAACGTGCAACCCTACATGAAATATTATTAGTACATAATAGGCTCATCTTTGGATTTAGTATCGCGCCCTTCAAGATAACGCGAAAAGCATAATAATATCAGGGAACCTACGTCAATATACTGTGCCACTACGATGTATTATATTGAAGCTGTGGCTCTATTGCCAAAACCAGTATGATCAACGCTAGATACTCAGCCATAAAACCAGCCCTCTCGCTATTTTGTTTTCGTTGAAGCAGGTGGCCTAATTCCTTTCACTTGCTGGCCAGGGGAATTGCCCGGGGTACGGTTTTGAGTGGTGCGAACATGCTCACAGTCTGGTGATCTCTACAGCTGAGCACCACCTCAGCCCCATATCTCCATATTAGAAGAGCCTATCAGGATCGATACCATCAGAAAAGCCCCGTGAGTCAATTTGCTTGGATCCAGTAACATTGTGCGGTAGGAAAACGACGTCAAATGGTGAAATATCGATTATTGTCGGTGCAACTTCGCTCCAGGTGTAGTACTGCTGTAGAGTGAGCTTGGGAGCGAAGAGGATGATAAGTTGAGAGTGCAAGTTTTGGCGGGCCCAAATCAACATTCCCAGCTGCACGGTATTCTCTTGTATATCTTTTAGACTAGCGCATACCTACAGATCCAGACTATCTTTCTCCAATTGCTTCATCTAACAATCTTTTCATCTGCACCATTTCATCGCATCAACTCGATACTTCTCAGCACTTCTCAGCACCCCCTAGCAATTCGTGATACCCCCTAATTGTCCCACCGCTATTTGCGCAACTTCACAACAAGGAGCACGGATAGGACGAGGAAACAAGAGAGACAAGTGACGAGAAAAAGCCATGCCACCACCGTTAGCTATTTTCTGGTTTCCAAGTTCGATTCTGAAATTCGAATAAATTGTTCTGCATGTTCTCAAGAATAGCCATGAAATCCCAATTGGATAATAAGGACCACACGGATAGTGCCTCGATACATACGAATCAAGCAGGAATCGGAGAAGGGTCGATCCATTCCATCCGGAATGGTAAACGGTTCCCTCAGGATTCCCTGGTGGATTCTTCATCGGCACAGCTTCACAGTTTCAGATTCTAGCGAGAACTTTGCGACTTTCTCGCTAATGCAAATCTCTACGATTACCGTTTACGCTAGCTCTAACAGATCACCAAGTCAACGTCTAAGCCCAACGCTGATCTCGAGTCTCATAATCCGAGACCTGGAGCACCCCCCTCGCAACGTCCATGGGCTGCCCGAAAACTCCCGTAGCCCCCATCACCTCCACCACCTCGTTAGCCCGGCCTGTCCTTCGCCGTCTGCGATGGCATTCCAAGTCGGTTCCACGCCTCTTCTCGCAACCATTTTTCCGCACCCGGCCAGAGTGCCAGAGCTCGTTCCTGTTCACCTTCACAACCCACGCAATTCCCCTTACTTCCGTGACCGTTTCGTTTCGGTCCCAGCCCCGCCACATCTTGCAATGGCCCAGCAAAATACCCAGTGCAGCACTCGGGATCTGCCCAATCCAGCCTGAG
This sequence comes from Suhomyces terraborum, assembly GCA_030582495.1. Lineage (NCBI taxonomy): Eukaryota > Fungi > Ascomycota > Pichiomycetes > Serinales > Debaryomycetaceae > Suhomyces > Suhomyces terraborum. The sequence continues at coordinate 99,544 of JAKTXJ010000033.1, read as the reverse complement.
GCTCCAACCTCCAGCTCACTCGCTCCTCCAACTGCCAACCCACAATGCTGGCGGTGCGCAGTGGGTGCAGTGGGTGCAGTGGGTGCAGTGTGAGTGGGGCCTGTGGAACATGCCCCAGCGAGAGCCTTGGGGACACGTTTGGGGTCCAGGACCGTTTGGGGGTCTGAAGTCTCCCAACCGGGGCCGTGCAGCTTCCTCGGACGTTGGCTGGTGCTTGCCAGCCATAGAACCGTCGCAGGTTGTTCTGCAGGTGTTTGTCTGTCATTCTGTAGCGTCTTGTTCTACAGTGTTATTCTTATTCTTTGGGTGATCTTCCCTGCCCCAAAGTAGCATAATTCCGCCACGCGTCGGGTTTCGCCTCTTCGCAGGTTGTTTTTCGCACAGGCAGTAGAGGCACCGTTTCGGCTTCGTCTGTTTTGTTGCCTGATCCGGCAACGCTAGACGATGCGACGTGCCCCCATCGTTTACCCTTCCCAATCCAGCATTCGTAACATGGTATCTATGGGGGCCAGCGTGCGCACACCGAAACATAAACATTTCCCTCAGGAACAAACCTTGGGCCTGTGCTAGGGATTGTTGTTGATTGGAACCACCTCTCTCTTTTAAAACCGATCCATCTGCTTCTTTCACCTGGCCATATTCTCTCACGTTATAGTCATGGCATCTCAGGTAATGTTGGTAGCTCCAGACCTGGGCGTGGCACACGGGCCCCTCGACCTGCCTCCCGCCCATCTCCATGACGGGGCCTCCCAGCCCTCGGGATCCTCGACCACTCCTCGAACAAATCCCGCTTCTGCTGGCGTCCCAGGCTCCTCGGGCGCTCTGTATTCCAACTCCAACTCCAACTCCAGCTACGAGCTCGCCACCCCGGCCCCGGCCACCCCCTCCGAGTTCCAGCCTGCCTCCTCGGCCTCCGCATCATACGCTGGTCCTCCTCCTTCCCAAAGAACCTCCAAACGTGTCCATCGCGAGGTTCGCTTCGGTAACTACATTCTCGGCTCCACCCTTGGAGAGGGTGAGTTCGGAAAGGTCAAGCTTGGCTGGCGCAAGGATGGCAAGCATCCTTCTCAAGTGGCCATCAAGCTCATCAAGCGAGACTCCATTCTCAAAGACTCGGAGTCGGAAATCAAAATCCACCGTGAAATCAACTCCTTGAAGCTCTTGAACCATCCTAATATCGTCAATTTGGTCGAAGTGATGAAACTGGGTAAGTACATCGGTATCGTCTTGGAATATGCATCGGGCGGCGAATTGTTTGACTACATCCTTCATCACAAGTACCTCAAGGAAAACGTGGCCAAAAAACTCTTTGCCCAGCTCATAAGTGGTGTTGATTACATGCATTCAAAGGGCTTAATCCACAGAGACCTCAAGTTGGAAAACCTTCTTCTTGATAAGCACAAGAACGTCATTATTTCGGATTTCGGATTTGTAAACTCCTACAATCGTGACAAGAATGACCTCATGAAGACAAGCTGCGGGTCTCCTTGTTATGCAGCCCCTGAGTTGGTTCTTACCCAGTCTCCATACGAAGGGAGGAAAGTCGATATCTGGTCCGCAGGTGTGATTCTTTATGCGATGTTGGCCGGTTACTTACCTTTCGATGATGATCCCGAAAATGAAGATGGCTCTGATATCGTTAGACTTTACCATTACATCTGCAAAACCCCCCTCACTTTCCCAAAATATGTCTCACCCCTCGCCAGAGATTTATTGAGAAAAATTATTGTTCCGGACCCAAAGAAGAGAATCACAATCAATGAGATAAGAAACCACCCATGGTTGGCCCCACATGCCAACTTGCTTTCAATTAGACAACCAGAATGGGATAGAATCCAAAAGCAAAAGGAAGAACTCGTATCTACTTCGAAGTCGGCTGCAAAGTCCCAAATGCCGCATCAGTACAACCAGAACAAGAGATTCTCGATGATAAACGAAAGAACCAACAGCTCTTCGCTTATGTCGAACACAAACATGACCCATCACACTTCGAACTCTCAGGCTCCTCCTTCTCATGGAAGATCTTATTCATCTACTTCCATTAGTCAACTTTATTCCTCCCCGTCAACTTCATTCTCTATGGCTAATGCCGTGGCATTACCAAAGAATACAGGAGCTGCAGCTGCACCACCTATTCCAATCAACACTAATACCGCTCAAGAGTCAACTTCAGAGTCTAGTTCTCCAACTAAGTCTGGTTATGTTCCTGGCCACTCTAAATCTGCATCTCTTTCTACTTATCCACTAGCATCGAATGCGTTGAAAGCAGTTGTTAATGATGATTATAAGCGCAACTCTGTGGTCTCATTAGAATCGTTGAATATTCTGATCCATCCTCCCAATTCAGGACAAATCTCGACTTCTCCAAACACAAAGCATTTTGCATCATCGAATAATGGTTATCATTTCCCACCTCCAACTAGTCTTCCAAGATCTACTACCTACACGGGAACACCAATTTCTACTATTGTTGAAAGCCCTACAAAGAAACCGGAGACAATCCCAATGCTTCCACCAGCACCTCCATTAGCATCAAGGTCGAATGTCTCTTCTCGCGAAACAAGTAGGTTACCCCCATCTACAAACAAGCCAAGGCCAACTTCGTATCATCCATCTTCAATGACTTCTTCTTTAATGTCAGTTTCTAACGGAAGCACATCTGCATTATTGGATTACATTAAGATTCCATCTCCTATTAATTTACCCATTCCGCAATTTCTCTCAACATCTCCAACTAAAGCAAATCCGGTTTCAGAGATGTCTGATGAGAATGTTAGCTCTCAACACAACAGTCCATCAGGTAGGTCTCCTGCACACCATGCCCCTTCGAGAAAGAGTTCGGTCGTCACTCACGTTCATGTAGCAGGTGTTTTGAGTAATGAAGGTAATTTGGAATCTCCTGATAATGCTAAGAAGAGAAACTCAGTCTTGAGTTACTTGGAAGATAAGATGGATCAATTGGAACTTCTTGATGTTCTGGGCAGTCCACTTAAAGGAAGCACCACCTCTTTGGTGACCGGAGCAGATATCACACTCACTCCACAAATCAACCAACTGCCTACTTTCGATACTCAATTGATATCTCCTGAGATCCAAGGTGACGAAAAATCTCAATGGAAAGACAAGGTTCATTCTTCTAGGGAAACCACTCCAGATGTCGTCCTTGTAAAGGAAAAGGAATACAATACAGAAAACTTGAAGCAAGAGAGGGATGGAAGCATGGAAAAATCAAACGAAAAGAAGCTTGAAGAGCCATTGACAGCAAAACCACGTTCGAAAAAGAAAACATCTACCACTTCGAAGACTGAAAAGTCCGACAGACCCAAGAAGGTTTCTAGAGAAGAAGATAAAGAGAATAGAGAAATGCGTGACAAGAAGAGAAACAGATTTAGTTTGTTATCCTTATACAGCAACTACAATGCGCCAGCAACCAACAACGGTAGTGCTAGCGACGTTGCTACCACGTCGACTGTCTCCTCTTCATCTCCATCAGTCAGCTCCAAGAAAGTATTGGAGCCAGCTGATTTGAACGTGCCACCTCCACCTTCTGTGAACTCGTTGAAAGAACAACAGAAACGAATCAACTCGGGTTCATCTTCGAACTCACGGAAATCCGCCAACTCCAGCTCTACTGGTGGCTCTTCTGCTAATGGCAAAGAGGCCAGTGCTGCTCGGAAAGTCATGGATTTTTTCAAGAGAAGAAGTGTAAGGATCGGCTGATCACTGCACACATGCTCATGAGTTACGATTATTGTATTCTAGTTCTACTTCAACCCCGAAATGTTTCCGGTTAATTTTTAATTGTTATGCCTAATGATTGCACTGTTAAGCTATTTTTAATATAGGTTGCATAAAGTCAATAATAGAATCCATGTAGTATCGATGCAGGGGTGCCTGGGGTCCTCGGTGTTGTGGAGGTTGCTCGGTGATAATTGTTATCAGCCCTATATAGATCTATGAGTAATAGGTCGTGCCCAGCTCGCGATGACTTATATATACCAATAGATTCCCAACACTAGAGGCCAATTATCAAATGGAAGAAGGAACGGATCTAGGTTCAAATACCCGCCCGCCAGATGAAGACGGCTCGCCTTCCTCGGTGACGTCCGCCAGATCGTACCATCCTCATATCATTGATTTGGAATCCGAATCCGAATCCGAATCCGAATCAAGATCAGGTTCTCTGTCTGACATTGAAGCCGCCAATGCTGATTCATCTGAAGAAACTCCTTCAGAAGACGACACAGATTCTGAAATTGACGACGACTACTCTAATGAAACGCTTTCCTCGACCATTCTTAGAGAAATTCAGCAAGGTACTTATGTCTGCCTTATGTGTACCTGTGAAATCGATCAATATTCGAAAGTATGGTCTTGCCGTTCGTGCTACAGAGTCTACGATTTGGACTGTATTCAGGATTGGGCACTTCGTGGATCTTCCACCGATAAAGCCAGCAAGACATGGAGATGTCCCTCATGTAACATCGCCACCAACAAGATTCCCTCGAGATTCACCTGTTGGTGTGGCAGAGTTACCAATCCTACCAATAACGCTTTGGTTCCATTCAGTTGCGGCAACTCATGTACCTATAAGTACGAATCATGTATTCATACTTGTAGCTCCGTGTGTCATCCAGGTTTCCACCCGATTTGTGGAGCCATGGGCCCACAAATGGAATGCCATTGTGGAAAACTGAAGAAACAACTTCCTTGTATTATCACCCCGTACGAAACAGGTTGGGCTTGTGAGGATCCATGTGGGGTGGAACTATGTGATTTGAAACACTCTTGTCCTCGAGGATGCCATCTGGGCTTTTGTGGGCCATGTTCTACCGAAGTCGATGTCAAGTGTTACTGTGGAAAAAACGACCTCAAAGTCAAATGTAATGAACGAGACTTGAAGCAATGCTTCAATGATCAAGGGGAAACCTTCATTGGCTCTACGTCTTGTACCGAAACCACTCGCATTTACTATGATTGTGGAGTTCACCATGAAGACTATTCATGTCAGCCACTTGATTTTTCGGTGAAAACATGCAAAATGTCTCCCTCAGAAATCAAAACCTGTTCTTGTGGGAAAAACCAGCTTCTCAGTGCAGAAAGAACCAAATGTACTGATCCCGTTCCTCAATGTGACCAAGTGTGCGAGAAACCTCTCCCTTGTGGATGTTTGTGCATGCTCAAGTGTCATGAAGGGGACTGTGAATGTCATAACTATTTTGACGTGAAGTGCTCCTGTGGTCATGGTTCTTTCACTGTTCCGTGTAAATTCTTAACTGACGGTTATAAACCCAAGTGCACACATAAGTGTCAGGCGTTGTTGAACTGTCGTAAGCATTACCACAGAGAACAATGTTGCCCATTTGAAAAGGTATCTCAGGATAGAGAAAGACTCAAAAAGAAGTCAATTAGAAAGAACGTTAGAACTAATTTTGAAGATGACATAATGACATTGGAGCCAGTTCATATTTGCACTAAACCTTGTAACAGGTTGAAATCATGTGGTATTCACTATTGTGAGGCTTTATGTCATAACGGACCTTGTGAGGTGTGCTTAGAATCTACTAACGATGACCTTATTTGTCACTGTGGTAAAACAGTTATTCAAGCTCCTGTCAGATGTGGGACCAAGCTTGTATGTCACGAGCAGTGTGCTCGCGAAAAAGCTTGTGGACACAGAAAAGAGATTCACGAGTGTCATGATGATTCAGTTGACTGTCCCAAGTGTACATTTCTTTCTGAAAAGGAATGTAATTGTGGTTTGAATCCAAAAATCCCCGGTGTTCTTTGTTCCCAAGAGAACGTATCATGTGGAAACATTTGTAAGGTTCCAAAATCTTGTGGTCATCCTTGTATCAGAACTTGTTCCTCCAAATGTACCAAAGAAAATATTCATGACAGCTCAACACTCTGTCGGGCGCAGTGTAACAAGATCAGAACCAATTGTCCTCATTCTTGCAAACTTAAATGTCATTTCAACAAAACAGGTAGAAGCAAAGACTGTGATGTGACTCGTTGTACTGAACAAATTACAATTAGTTGTGAGTGTGGAAGAATGTCTAGAAAGATCGCCTGTGGAAGTTCAAGAGACGAACCATCCGCAATTGGAACATTCTTGGAATGTGACGAGACTTGTTCACAGGTTAAACGTGACAAAGAGTTGAAGGAGGCTTTCAACTTTTCGCAACCAGATGTTAGTAAAATAGCAGGTCAAGATTTTATCTACAATGATGAAATCTTCGACACTTTTCAAAGACAGAGAACCTGGTGTTCCAGAGTTGAGAACTTGATGAGAGCATTCGTTGAAGACTATAACATTCAATTAGATAATGGTATAAAGTCTCCCAGAAGAACGTACCATTTTCAACCCATGTCCAAACCTCAGAGAGCTTTTGTTCACAATTTGGCAGGAACCATGAATTTGTATTCCGAGTCACAAGATCCGGAACCTAAGAGATCTACTTTTATCGTGATTACTCGCTTAACCAAGCTTCCAGTCTACAGTATTGGTGAGTCGTTGAGTTTAAGGAGAGAGGCTTTGTTGGAGCATGCGAAATTGTCATCGACACAATCAGTGGCTCAAGAGTCTCAATATAACGCATTGATTATCCAAGACGTGTTCTTTGGTGTTTCCAAAGAGGATCTTGAGAAAGCTTTGATGGAAGTCACAGAAATTCTAGGCTTGTCTGATTATACTTTAGATTGGATGAAAGGTTCAACTTTTATTCTCTTCTCACGCTCAAAGCTCAAGGAGGCTGATTCCAATTATGCTCAAGATTTGGTCTCTGTGCAAAACGCATCAAGACCTATCTTACGAGAGAAAAGTTTAGCATTCGATTGTAAGTTATGTTCAATTGATCCTGAAGTTACGGTGATATTGAAAATCGAGCAAAAGGCCAAGCCCAAGAATCAAGTGAATCAGTTTGATATTTTGGGAGTCGAAAAGCTCGAAATTGAAGATGTTTCACATGAAGTCACAAGTGTGTCTACAGAAGAAGAAGATCCCAAAACTGACATTATGTGCTAAATGAGGATATTCATATGCACTATTATTTTAGTTGAAACATTCAAAATTGAGGCGAAAAAAGAATTCTTTGGGAACTAATAGTACACTCGTATCCGAGAATTCAAAACATACCCTTGCCTTAAAACTTTACATATAAAACTTATGTTCAGAAGTTGATACTTCATCTTATTACGATAGACAATCCAGTTTCTATTTTATTTTTTTTAAAACATCAATTTGACATTGATATTTGAATTAAGCTACTGTATGAGTCATCTTCTCCAATATTCTTTACGGAGAACTTTCAGAATCGAGTTGTGTAGTAGGTTGTTCCGATGGAATATCCTGGCTTGATGACTCATGAGGGATACCTTCCAATTGAGATGAATGCTGAGTTTCTTTTTCTAAATGCGTTTCGTTTGCTGATTGATCTTCAGTAACTTCAGTTTGCAAGAAATTGTTTTCACCATCCGGATTCGACTTCTTATGCCTACTTCTTTTCTTCTTTTCTTTTGGGGCGGAGTTGTTTGATTCCTCAACCTTCTTTTTCTTTACACTCAAAGGATTGGGTTCCTTTGGACCCTTTCTCTTCTTCTTGGTCAGCACTTCATCGGGTTTCTCTTTCTCTTCCGTAGGTCTACCAGCGAATTTTGCATCATTCAAACCTTTTGTCAATTTGTGTCTCTCGAATCTCTCTGAAAATTTGGTACTAGCATCAGAAAGTGGCTCCATCACCATCACCGACCGATTCATATAGATCAATGGGACACCTGGAATTTTTCTCAACTGTCTCCTCAATGCTATGCTTTGAGATGCAACAATATATCTATGCTTGTTGGCACCTTCAATACTTGTAATTGATTCGATGCATGCATCTGGCTCGATAGCTTCACGATGGTTACACTTTCTTCTCTCGAATCCTTTGGCAATATCGATGGCCCTTTGGTTTTTGCTTTCGTACAAGGATTGCATGCAACATTGGGTGATCATTGGTTTGGTTTCACCCTGTACAGTTCTATTTAAGCCCTTGTCTATTTCGAAAGATGCATTTGTACATGTGAGCACAAGTTCGGCATCGACAATCGTTTGAAAAGGTTCTCTGAATTTGAAGGTATGGAGGTAAACTACCATCTGCTTTTTGTAGGCTTTGGCTCTTTTCTGTCTCATGGTTTGTGATGTATGATTAGTTCCTCTTCGCGATGAGGTTGAACTGCTTATACAAATTAAGATCCTGCACACAATCGGTGATGAAAAATCACTACAGTAAGGTTGATGGTTAATGGGGTGTAGTTTTTCTAGTAGCTTTCACGAGTATGGGAATCATTCCTCCGGTGGGGATCGTAAACTTGCGATGACCGATCACAGTGATGAAGGATCTTATTGTGCCAGCATGAGAAGTAATAGAAATGAACAGGTTTTTGCGTTGAGGTTGCACCCAGTCGTTTTCAAATAGCTCCTGTAGAACTCCGTTGATTCTCATAAATTGCTCATGGAGTGCCTCTCTGTTGGGGTTATATAATTGGGCCAATTCATCTTCCTCCGAAAAACCCTCTTCGAAGTTCAAAAAGGGGAACTTTTCACTTAGCTCTGTGCGAGATGATCTCTGGTGGCACAAGTGAACGCCAATGGTTTCCCTCAAGTTCTCCAAAACAATTGGAGTTGGGATTTTCTGGTCATTCCAAGTCTCTTGCAACGTGTTGATCGAGCGCAGCAATGGAGACACGTAAAATTCTGAAGGCATTGGTGCACCTTGTGCTAGTTGATGGTTCCATGCCTTTCTGTTTTCAGCGGCTTGCTTCAAGCCTAGCTCCGTGAGTTGGGCATCTGGACCCCAAGTAAGCTCACCATCAGTGCCCAAGAACCTCCATTTTGCAAACCACTCACTTTTGGGGTACTTTTGCAGAGCAATGTTATGCCACCCTTGGCCGTGCCTGGCGAGAAAGAGTACCTTATAAACTTCATTTTGAGGTGATTTTTCGTTGAGTTGATAAACTGCTTGTATTAATTGTTCCCAGGGCATGGTGATACCGAAGTCGTTTTGGGTATAGTCAAACGTCATGTCGTCAGTATCGGAAGAAGCTTGATGGAAATAACCTTCCACAGACTCAAACGTCCAGTTCAAATCGGCCTCCCGCATGGCCAAGTTTTGGTAGTAGAGCTCATCCTGGTCCAAATCTCCATGAGCATCAACCCGATCACGGGAGTCGGGGACCATCGAACTCATTTGGTGAAGAAGAGCGTGAATTAATGTTGACCAGTTGTGACTAACAGGAGAGTGGTTTCGCAGTTTTGCAGTTTTTTGGCGACGGTTGCAACAGTGCAGTTTGCGGTGGCGGGGCTAGATGAAATTGCAGTTTATTTCACACTGAGCAGATTTCCTTAGCTACACTTGCAGGTTTCCACATTACGTCAGCATAGCAGAGATCTCATTCACTTGCCTTCAATTTGAGTTAATGATCACCGCAAAAAGCTTTAGTGAATGCTACCGCCAATATGGTAAGATTAATCGAGCCGCATATCCCTTTACAACTTCACACCAGTGGGGTGGCGAGATTCTCTCCTTCGGAGTTGTCCTGTGGATGCAACACTCGCTTGTGTTTTGCATATTGTGCCTGACATTTTGCATGTTACACCGATAGAACTCGACTAAAAAAACAAACACCGTTCTGTGTAGATTATTGTTTCATACCTGAGCTCTAGAAGATGTCGGAAGCAGACGTCAATTTGGAAGAGAATCTGAAGAAAAGAAGTCACGAAGAAACAAATGGCGTCAATTCTGAGGTCCCTGAACCGTCTTCCTCCAATCCTGTGAAGGCGGAAGCCAATGGAGACCAAGCGGGCGTTAGTAACGGCCCAGATATCAAGAAAGTGAAAATCGAGCCAGAAGTCGAGGCAAATAACACTGCAAACAATATCGAAGTTGAAGCGTTGGATCAAAAAGAAAGTGCTGACACCAAGGTGGATATTCAACAGAATGAAATTGTGGTTGTGCCACCAACCGTGCCCCAGCTTTTCTATAGTCCACTCAAAACTGGGTTGGTATATGATGTGCGTATGAGATATCATGCCAAAATTTTCACTTCGTATTTTGAATACATAGATCCTCATCCCGAAGATCCTAGACGTATTTATCGTATCTACAAAAGGTTGGCCGAAGCTGGTTTAATTCAAGATAGTTCTTTGGCAGGCACTGAAGAAATCGGTCCCTTGATGGTGAAAATTCCTATCAGAGAGGCTACAGCAGAGGAGATTCTCGAGGTTCATTCAGAAGCCCATTTACAATACATCCAATCTACTGAATCAATGACTAGAGATCAATTATTGGAAGAAACGGAAAAAGGAGATTCCATTTATGTCAATAACGACTCCTACATCTCAGCAAAATTATCATGTGGAGGTACTATCGAGGCTTGTAAAGCTGTGATTGAAGGAAGAGTCAAGAATTCTCTTGCAATCGTAAGACCCCCAGGTCATCATGCTGAGCCTGATACACCTGGAGGATTCTGTCTCTTCAGTAACGTTGCTGTTGCCGCAAAGAACATCCTCAAGTCATATCCTGAATCTGTCCGGAAAATTGTCATCATAGATTGGGATGTGCACCACGGGAATGGAACACAAAAGGCATTCTATGACGATCCAAGAGTGTTGTATATTTCCATTCATAGATATGAAAACGGTAGATTTTATCCAGGCACAAAAGCAGGAGGATCGGATGTGGTGGGTGAAAACGAAGGAGAAGGTTTCAACATCAATATCCCGTGGAACATTGCTGGAATGCATGACGGTGACTACTTATATGCCTTTAATAAGGTTATTCTACCTGTGATTACTGAGTTTGATCCAGATTTGATAATTGTCAGTTCAGGATTTGATGCAGCAGATGGTGATATCATTGGTGGCTGCCACGTCACGCCTGCTGGGTATGGTTATATGACTCATATGTTGAAGAGTATTGCCAAAGGAAAGGTTGCAGTTATTTTAGAGGGTGGATACAACTTGGATTCAACAAGTAAAAGTGCTTTGGCTGTAGCCAAGGTATTGGTGGGAGAAGTTCCCGATGATACAATCTCCTTACAACCACACCTCGAGACTATTGAAGTAATGGATGAAGTTTTGAAGGTGCAATCAAAATACTGGAAATCTTTAAAGCATGGGTTACCAGCAAAATCATTTGACGATGTTTATGACTTATCGAACGAAAATGAAAGTACTAATCTCATCAATATAGCAGAACCAATTCGTTCTTCTCAAATTTCTGAATTGGCACAACAACATTCTTTTATTTCCATTCCAATCATTCCAAAATTCTCATCCAACGAGAAAGCTAATTCCTTCACTTCCGATCTACCAGCTAACTTGGATGATATTATCGTTGCAAGTCCAAACATATATGATGCCTCCGTGGTAATATTGACCATACATGACCCACCTGATGTTTGGGCAAATGTGAATCCAATTAGTGGTAATATCGAAGCTAGCTCATCTGTTGTATTACAGCATCCTTTAACTCAAATAATAGCTAGGATAAAGAAGGAAACAGAAAATAATGATTCCTTGGAATCGAATGACAAAATAGGGTACATTGACATTAATATCCCATCCTTTCAACTTCCAATACCAGCAGGCTCTTCCGCCTTAGGACAATCACTGGTATACAACCCTACCATATTTGCCCAGGAACTCTTGTTATATATCTGGGACAATTATTTGGCCTACTTTTCTCAATTGAAGAAGATGGTGCTAGTCGGTTTTGGAAATGCATACCAATCAATCGTTCATTTATACGGTAAAAGGCCATCACAGGAAATCAAAGACTTAGTCAAAGGAACGATAGCTTTTGTGAACAGATCGAATTTGAAGTCATTAGTTCCAGCAATGGATGAATCTATGGTTGATTGGTATTATCAAAATTCTGTCATTTTCACGAGTTCACTCAACCCATGCTGGCAAGGATCCAATGGAACATTCGGAAGAAACGGTAGTTCAACAAGTTCAGAAAATAGCGGTGTTGATGAAAATAGGAAACCAAGAAGAAAGTTCGGACGTGTATTAAGAACAAAGGTTGATGGACTTTACGATGTGATAAATGAAAAGTTTGATGAAGGTATGGACTTCATTTTAGATTCTATCGAAGACTTTTCTTCCAGCGAAAACAATAATTAGACAAAGTAACTGTTAAATGATTTATTTAGGAAATTAGAGCGATAAGTAATTTGTCGCCATCAATTTCAATACATGTATAATTAGGGTGAATTCGATTTTATCAGTATATCAAGAAGACACATATGACTAAACATAACTTGGGAATCTCTTTGAGAATTGCTTCTCTAAATCATCTATGTCAGGAACAGAAAATTCACTTGAGCTACTTAATCTTCTGACAGAGATTTCACTTTGATTTCCCTTCAAATGCTTTGGTTTTGAAGGCTTGGGAGGAATCTTTTTGACTGAATTCAGAGAAACAGTTTTGGGGAGAACTGAAGGTTTGTTTGGTGTTGATTTAATTGACTCTGGCAAGCCAGGCTTCATAGTTTCTTTTGGTTTCGATTGAGTTGCAACATGAGCAACTTTATGGGATCTTGTTGATAAACTTTCAGGAACTTTCGGTGGTTCCAATTTACGTGGCCTTGGTTTGCTGACAGTGCGGTCTTCATCTGATGTTGGATATTGTGGACGGTTAATTGCTTCAAGTTCATCCTGATCCTTGACCTCGGTATATTTACCATACCCTTGCGCTGTTTTGTAGTTTGACTCTTTAGGATTCAACAACAAGTGCATTCTTCTTTGAATGGATAATTTCTTCGCAGGCTCAACTCCGGACCTCTCAGAAAGACCTTCTTCAGGACTAGAGGACTTTCTGTAACTATTGCCAGTCAAAATTTGTTTTATCTGGTTCATACTTGATTTCTTGCTTCTATTCTGACCATGATTATTTCCATGAGAGAGTCCATACTCTTGGCCGTGGGTATGACCATGAACATGACCGTGACCATGACTCATGCTAGTAGTTAAGCTGTCATCGTTGATACTGCTTCCGGTACTTATCTTCCGTAAATTATTTCTCAAAGCAGCTTTAAAACTACCTCCTGTGTTTTGTCTTGAATTCAACCTAAGTGACTCTTCTTCTTTGCTTCTCAAGAACTCGAGGGTACCACTATCATTTCTTTCAAGATGTTGAACTTTGTCCTCACTACTTCTGTTCAATGCTTGTTGCACGTAATTTTGGATCGAAGTTGATGTGTGATTCTGAGATTTTTCATTCAAGAAAGTATGAGCTTTGGTGTGATCTGGAGTATGAGAAGTGGGTACACCGTAAGCAGATTTTGGCCTTGGTTGTTTTCCCACTGTGGGAAGATTGACCGTAGCAGATTTCAAATACTTCAGCTTGTCTATAGTTGAAAATGGATCTGCTGGCTTGTTATCCTGCAAATGATGTTTTTTAGTCTCTGCTTCTGGACGAGAAGGTAAAACTGATTGTGCTTCTGTTGGTTTGTGATGCTTCACACTGTATGGAATTACACTTGGCACTTGAACTCCCCTCATTTCAGCAATCTCCCCAAGTAACTGCACGGCATTAGGTCTTCTCCTTGGATCTTCACGAAGACAACACTTGATCATGTTCTTCAATCTAGGTGAAAACATCAGGCCAGGACGGTCATGGAAGCGCAAGGTGGAAGAACATGCAAGAATGGCATTTTCCAAATCTTGAAGAGAGGTCTGATTTGGTTGCTCGAACGGAGTGGTATAATAGCAAAGTTTGTACAAGAAACATCCCAACGCCCAAATATCCAGTTTATCGTCTATAGGGAAAGCTCTGGACAAATCGATCATTTCAGGTGCCCGATACTGAGGGGTTGTGTGGGCCATTATATCGTCCTTTGTGCTTTGAATTTCCTTTGGAGTCTTTGGAGCAGCGATATACGGTACCGAAGATCCGAAATCGCACAACTTGAATGTGCCTTGAGAGTCGATAAGAACGTTTTCGATCTTGATATCTCTATGAATGAGGGGGGGTTCTAGGTGATGACACATAGCAACACCAATGGTGATTTCGAACATGATGTTCAAGATCTCTGGCTCTGTTAATTTGTTAACCAATCTGGTATTCATAAAATCGATCAATCCATTATTCTCACAGTACTCCATCAAGAGAAACACCTCGTACATCTGTTCACCGGAATCCACGTTTCCCTGGGGGCCACCGAGTGCCCCAGGTGCAAGTCTGGAGGCATGGGAATCGATGTATGATACGATCTGTTTGTTACCTCTGAGACGTCTCATAGCATCCACTTCTTGACGAAGAAGAGTCAACTGCCACTTGTTGGGCACCACCACTCTCTTCAAACAGGCGATATTGGAGCCATGGAACGCGGGTTCGATGTGGCAAGTGTAAACGTATGCAAATCCACCTTCTGATATGTACTTGATGATGGAGACCTTATGACTACCTACCGTCAATTTTGTGCCTGAAGGGTAGGCGTTTGGAGGGGGGACGGGCATGGACGGAAGACGTGGGATTGGGGATCGAGGGCAACTCGATGGATCTGGTCCCAATAATGCTAATGCTGGTGGATCGGGCTGGAGAAACCGTTGGATTAGTTGGAACTGAAGGTGGCCACAGCCTTGAGTGGATCACGGGCACAGCTGCACACGTGATCCAGAAACTCTGTTGGTGCACCATTTCTGTCAAGCTCCCTGAGGAACTGGGAGTGCACAGCACACAATTAAGCACAGTACAGTAGTACAGTACAGTCCAGGCGTGGTGATGAGGGAGTGCACACTATGATGGCAAAGGGTTAGGTACCTCCTCAGATAAGTTCAAATCCGGCTCTAATCAAGGAGGTCATGTATTGGAAGCAGGTTTGTTTGCCCCATAGATCTGGGTGGGGCCTATCGGGAAGAGGATCAAAGAACCGCACTCTTGTATCGAAGTGCGGACTCTGCAGTATTAAAAAAGCACCCGGTGTTGGAGAAAGGAACTCGATAGTGATGAAAATGGGATGAAAATGGCGGTTCCCCATTGAAGGTTCTCTTTTGTCGCGAAAGAAGGTTCTTCCAATAGTTGCAGTGACGTCTTCAGTACTGAAGCTTGGTTTTTGAGGTCCTGCAGTATGGGTTTTCCGGTGGACGATGCCACAGTAGGACCCTACTTTAGACCCAAAAGCACGCTTGAAAAATTCCAAATTAATCAGCAATGAGTAAGGTAGTAAGAAGTGACCATCGTCCCAAGAAACCGAGCCAATCGAGGGGACGGTTGTCATGTCAGTTTATGTAGTAGGATCAAGTAACGTGACCAGCACCTTCACTTTGTTGTATGCGTCCGTGGTTCTGTCATACTGGCCAAGCCGACCTGATTCACCAGAAGATAGCCGTCCTGATTCACCAGAAGATAGCCGTCCTGCATATAGAGGCATCGTCGGTCCCCGGGAAGTCTGGGGTATTGTGCTTATCAGGCCTAGGTATTGCGTGGCATTATGTTCTCTGTACCTTCCCCATGATCTGCCTTCTACGCCTCTCTCATGGAAGATCCTTACGTTTAGGGCTCTGTGAAAGATTGCCGTGCACTGTTCTCTAGTATAAGAAGCGCAGTAGCTGAAGCGTGCGCGAACCAAAAGAATAGTCCGTTCGCTGTGGGCTGGATAGGCTAAGGTAAGTCACGGCGAGAAGATCTGCACTCATATTGTGTTGGATATCGTTATCAAACAATCGGCCCGGATGCCAATGCACCGGTTCACTGCAAGTAGGGTCAATGTGGCCGTTGCAGGAATCTCCAGTGGCCGGTTGTTTTTCGAGAACCTGCGGGTCTCGTGCGGACCAGCTCACTGGAGGGTTGAAGAAAGGATTTGGGACGCGCACGACCGCCATCAACCAGAAGTCAAAGCTCATCTCACATCTCATCTGGTGTCATGAAGCTCTACTTCGAAGCAGAACGCTTCGTCAAGCCGTCTGCCAGATCAGGGAGTCTCCAGTCACGTGTGTTCAATGATAAGACATTGACCAATTCCCCCAAACACGTCTACGCGTTGGTTTATTCTACCCTCAAATACAAAGAGTACATCAATGAAGTAATCCGTAAGTCGAAGATAAAGCAACAGCTTCTCAAGCCCAAAATCAGCCCTGAGTTGTTGATGTTGCTCGTTCACGACTTGCTTTTTTCCCCCAAAGGTCGGATCCAGCTGGGGAAACACCCAATTAAAGACGCGTTCCTCAAAAACCGGACCAGGCTTCTGGCAGAGTTCACCAAGCTCAAATTGAAATACAAGGCCAAGGCGGCATCAGATCTACCCACCGAAGATGCCGATGACGATGAAACACCCGTGAGGTGGTTCCGTATCAACACTATCCGGTGTGAGCCAGAAAAGGTGCAAGGAAGCGAATGGTTTCAACAGCTCCGTCAGGTCAATAGCATCACTGAAATCACAGAACCAGGCACGATTTTTCACGACGTGTACATCCCTCACCTTTATGGAGTCCATCCACGAGAAAAGATCACTTCCACCACTGCTTACGCCGGCGGAGAGATCATCATACAGGACAGGGCTTCATGTTTTCCAGCGCATATCTTGAATCATGTACAACACAATCAGATTATTGATGCGTGCCTGGCTCCGGGAAACAAGACTACTCATAATGCATCTTACGTCTCATCAAACCCCAATAGTGTTGTGTACGCATTTGAAAGAGATAAAAAGCGAGTTCAGGTGCTCAAGACCATGTGTGATAAAGCCGCAGGGCATCGCCGAGGCTTAATCCAAATCACCAATGCCGATTTCACCACTACCCCACCCCAGGATTTCGACCAGGTCACCGGAATCGTGGTGGATCCATCGTGCAGCGGTTCCGGGATCTTTGGTCGGGCTATCGACGAACAGGAACAGGATAAGGAGGAAATTGACACCGAGCGGTTGAACAAGTTGGCTGGTTTCCAGTTCAAGATAGTCAAACACGCCTTACTGTTTCCTGCAGCTAAGCGAGTGGTGTACTCGACGTGCTCAATTCATCCCCACGAGAACGAGCGAGTCGTGGTGGACTTATTGAAGGACTCCGAGGTTATGACCCGAGGATGGAAGTTGGCCGCACGTGACGAGGTGATTCCGGCATGGCCTGGACGTGGGTGGGCCGAAGAGTTCAGTTCGCTTGCCAACGGCGATTTAGCGATGATGGAGCGATTCGCGGGAGGCTGCGTCAGGGCCGTACCCAAAGCAGATGGTGGTATCGGATTTTTTGCTGCATGCTTCGTTAGAGAGTAATACGCATCGGTGCTACTCTGATTGAATAGTCCTACTAATCGTACTAATTACTCGTTATCGGGACCTTTTGGTGTAGGCTCCGGTCGCGCGCCGCCCACGGTACCTATTAGGAAATCTTATCTAATCTACGCTAAAAATACGACCACAATAGATATTTTTTAGCCGCGCATTTCCATACCTTTTGACATAATTGTTCCCGTATACACAATTGCACAGCTGTAGTAGAGAAGTTTGGATACTGGCAATTTCTGAAGGAGAATGAAATGTGGCCTTCAATGATAAACAGTACAATGTAAGCACAAAACACTGGGCTCAAGGAAAACAAGAAATGCGAAACGGGCGTCCTCACCACTTTCACACGCCTCGTTACCTCATACCTTATTTCTTATCTTCTTATCGTTGGCATGTCCAAAATGGAGTCTGGCATGATTGTTGAGAATTAGCCGTACTTACCCCAATTTGTTTGGCGCACTTCGGGTTTCTCTTAAATATACTACTGCCAGATGGAGAATATGGAGCCGTATGCTGGACTTTTGTGACTGCGAAACCACGACGCATTCCGTTTCCTGTATGGAGATGCCGCCTGATTCCCCGATAAAGGATGCAGATGAATTTCGTGTGGCCCTGGGTGTAACCCACTGTCCCGTAACTGTATCATATCGAAAGGCGATTTGTGAATCGGAACTATGTACCAAGTACGGTATTGAGCCCAAGATGAAAGGAACGCAGACCAAACCATTTCGCCTGTCCAACTATTAGTGAAGTAGGGACTATACGTGGAGACATCTGGGCGACGGGTTATGTATAGAGGAAGCTCAGACCCAGTGCTCAACCTTAGAGAAACAATGTGCTACGTTATCAAACGATGTAATTACGATAGAGCCAATTCGTGAACGGCAGCCTCCTCGAAATGCCGGGTCTTGGTCGTAAGTTTTGGTGGTGCCACCCACAACTTTTCTACCGGAGCGTACCACCCGGTCTCCCAAGACTACTCCACGGTCGTCTCCGCTGATTTGAGACATCCTCACAGCTTAATATAACATCCACAGTTGATCGAGCTGCTCTAGGGCGTAGTAGTGGAGCTCGAGATTACTTGAAGCCGTTCGCCAAACGGATACATTGTCTCTCCTGCAAACTCCGATACCCCAGCCAGATGTATCAGTATTGCGTCTTGGCGGAGTTAAAGTGTGGCATAGTGTAGCGCATTATCAAGCCTCAGCGATCCCGCTGGCCTAAACAACTATCCATCTTACCTGCAGCATACTATTGACAGGGCCGCTCATAGGCTGGCTTGACTTTTGTCCTGTACCAGGCCGATAAAAAAGTCCCCAAAAATGCACCTGTTGCATATCGGAACAACCTTCGGCACGAAAAAATATCCAGACACATTAAAAAATATTTTGGCCGCACATATTGGTCGGCATTGATTATTTCGCCTTGATATCAGAAGTGGTGGAGATACGGATATTTCCACGATAAACGTATCAACGTCCTCGAGTAGAGTCGATGTATAAATACTGTAGGTGCCGCTTCAAATTCCATTTACAAGTTCACTATCATCCGATCCATCAGCAAACATGGAAAAGATCAGGAACATACTCGCAGTGAAGACTAACGAGGAAGTCACCGAGAAGGAGGTGGTCGGAGACTTCGAGTCTGGAGATGTCAAAATCCCTACTCAATTGGTTATTGCCAAGTCCCAAGAATTCGACCCTGTCACCTCTCACCTTTCCAAGGAAGCTTTGGAAGATGACTATGCTGCCATCGTCGTGGAAGATGACTCCCCATACCCTGAAGTTAGAGCTTCCGTTCCATCTGTTGATGACTTTGCTCTTCCTCAAAACACCCTCAGAATGTGGGTTCTTGGTATGATTTTGACTACCATCGGTTGTGGTATGAATCTTTTGTTCTCTTTGCACAGTCCAACTTTCAGTGTTTCCACATTCGTCACCTCTATTTTGGCCTGGCCATTAGGTATGGCTTGGTACAGGGTCATGCCAAACATCAAGATTTTTGGTATGCCTCTTAACCCTGGTCCTTTCAACATTAAGGAACACACTCTTATCACCATTATGGCTAACGTTTCCTTTGGTGGAGGTTCTGCTTACGTTACTGACATTTTGGTTGCTCAAAACAGATTCTACGGTTCTGATTTCGGATGGGGTTTCGACATCCTTGCAGCTTGGTCTACCCAATGTATTGGTTTCGCATTGGCCGGTGTCACCAAGAAGATCTTGGTTGAACCAGCAAGCGCTATCTGGCCATCCAACTTGGTCACTACCACTTTCTTGACCAACTTGCACCAGAACGTTAACCACGAAGCTAACGGATGGAAGATCTCTCGTCTCCGTTTCTTCGGTATCATTTTTGCTGCTTGTTTCTCTTACGAATGGTTCCCAAGTTTCATTATCCCAGCTTTGTCCAACTTCTCATGGATTACCTGGATCAAGCCAAACAACGTTATCATCAACCAATTGTTCGGTGGTAGCACTGGTATTGGTTTGTTCCCTAACAGTATCGCATTGGACTGGAACCAAATTGCCGGTTACATTGGTTCTCCATTGATTCCACCTGCATCCACTCTTGCTACCATCTTCGCATCCGTTATCATTCTTTTCTGGATCGTTACTCCAGCTATCCACTACAGTAACACTTGGTATGCTCAATACTTCCCAATCTCCTCTTCTACTTCTTACGACAGATTCGGAAAGCGTTACAATGTTTCCAAGATTATTGACAAAAAGACTTTGACCTTCAACAAGGCTGGTTACGAAGCTTACTCTCCTCTTTTCTTGTCTACCACTTTCGCTTTGTCCTATGGTTTGTCTTTCGCATCCATTACTTCCACTATCATGCACACTATCTTGTTCCACGGAAGAGAAATCATCCAACAATTCAAGCAAGAAGAAAGACCAGATGTCCACCAAAGATTGATGAAGAGATACAAGTCCGTTCCAGAATGGTGGTACGGAATTGTCTTCCTTGTTTTCTTTGGTATGGCTATTGCCACCATTAGAGCCTGGAACACTGAAATGCCAGTCTGGTGTTTGGTTGTCGCCTTGCTCATTGCTATTTTCTTTTTGATTCCAATTGGTGTTATCTACTCCAGAACTAACATCGCTGTTGGTTTGAACGTTGTCACTGAATTCATCATCGGTTACATGCTTCCAGGTAAGCCATTGGCCATGATGTTCTTCAAGACCTTCGGTTACATCACTAACAACCAAGCTCTTACTTTCGTCCAAGACCAAAAGTTGGGTCACTACATGAAGATCGCTCCAAAGGTGTTGTTCGCTGCCCAATTCGCTGCTACCATTTGGGGTACTTTGGTTCAAATTGCTGTCTTGAGATGGTCTTATGGATCTATCGACGACCTTTGTGCACCAGACCAAGAGAACAATTACACTTGTCCAAACGGTACTGTCTTCTTCAACGCCTCTATTATTTGGGGTGTTATCGGTCCTCAACGTCAATTCTCCGCAGGTCAAATTTACTACAAGTTGATGTTCTTCTTCCTTCTCGGTGCAGGTCTTCCTGTTGTTTCATGGCTCATCTTGAAGAAGTGGCCAAACTCTCCAATCAGATGGATCAACTGGCCAGTTTTCTTCTCCGGTACTGGTCTTATTCCTCCAGCCACTCCATACACCTACGCTTCTTACTGTTCCGTCGGTTTGTTCTTCAACTGGTTCGTTAAGAGAAAGTGGTTCCACTGGTGGAGTAAGTACAACTATTCCTTGTCTGCTGGTTTAGATATTGGTTTGGCATGGTGTTTGTTGCTCATTTTCTTGACTTTGAACTTGACCAACACCGAAATGCCAAGCTGGGGTGGTGTGACTATTACCGATACCCTTGACAACAATGGTCTCGCTATCAGACACTTCTTGAACGGTTCTTCCATTCCTAACCTTCCAAAGTGGTAAGCATGAATGGTGCATCCAACATTCAGTTCAATGATATTTAATCTCGATTTTACGATAATGTAAATAAAATTAATACTATTAGTTAATAATTTGTCGTAGTCGCAGAAGTCAATGCAAAAATTAAGTCCAAATACATATTCACCCTTCTTGAAGTGGCTGTTGATGTTATGTAGGCCATGATTGTAATATTATGTGGGTGCTACGCTGAATCTTTTTGTATTAAGTACAAAAACTTATGCTTGAGTAACTGCGAATTAGAAATACTTCGGAGGTACGGTGAAAAATCTTCCACTTGACTATCTAAATCTTCCGAGATGTTTATAAAGTTATGAGGTGATGGACCTTTATTTGTTACATTAAGAGCTTTGAAGTTACAAAGATTCGAAAGTATCTTCATATCATCGAATGTGTCAAACTTTAATTATTGATTGACACATTGAAGAAATACTTCACAATTAACAGGCTACTAACCCAAGGGGCGAGGAGTCTGGTGCATCTGCTACTCTTGTCCGTCCAAACTTAAGTTACAGAACTTGCAAGCGATACCAAACGGTAGGCGGTACCGTGAGATTCTGAAAGGGTAGCGTCAACATTGGTGCTTACAATTGGCCAACAATAGTGCACATTATGATGATTCTTCCAAAAGAGATCAGAGAAGTTCAGCCATGCGTGTAAAAAATTTGTGCCTAAACAATTCCTGCAAGCTGAATAGTTTGATGTAGGTCAAATCCAGATTTCTGGAAAACCAAACTCAAAAATAGTAAGGATTACTAGAAAATATTCACTACATGTAAGAATCCAATAATCATCACTCCGGTGACACACTCTTTGTTTGGTCTCATCTGCCTTTCTTATCCTTTCTTTTGTTTTCTTTTGTTTGCTTTCTTTTCCTTTTTCTATTTTCCTCTTTTCTTTTTCGCTTGAACAATCAAAGGATTTCCGTGGCGAACCACTGAAATCTCTCTCGCCTGATTTCAGAGCCCGGACCCCAAAGCCCTCGGCAAAGGTTGTGTCTAATGTCGCGACCCAACCAATGTCGCACATGCTATTGGCCCCATCATGTGTATTTCCTACTTGGGCTCCGAGGTCCTGAGTTCGGTGATTCACCTATACGTTCAACTAACATCCTCCAAGGACGTGCCCATCACCAGCCCATGGGCATCAGGTTTTGTAGTTCGATTTGATTATTTTGGTGATAAAAAAGTGGGACTGTGTATGATACAGTCCATTAATTGTACTCCGCAAGTTCTTATCTCTTATACTGCTATATGTACATTGATCCCACTCTGTGAATTCTCCTATTAATGACACTTCACAAATTCTCCATAGGCTCTCCTATCATATGTCTCGACCTTTACACTTCTACTTGTACCGTCTCCACTTGTGCCATGTCCAATACCTGACGACCCTATCCTAAAAATTGATCATTCTTTTCTCTCGAAACTCTCATTTCCAGTCCCTAAATCTGACCCACTATGACTTTTCGCCTCAAAGATTTGCCCCTAGCTTTGAACGTTGTCCTTGTCACATTCCCATGCTCACACAACCGGTGCTCTACGCCTCGTTATACGAGCTCGTTCCCGTCGTATGAAAACGCGACCAAGGTCGTGCGCGCCAGTGAAAGAAAAGATGGGCTTTATAAACGCCAAAGAACTCTTGTTTCCCAACAGAACCCTCGTTCATCATGGTTAGTGGTGTTTTCAGTGACTACTCGAGCTTCCAAAACGCAACCACAGTTGCGGGAGTGTTCAAGAACTTCAACCAGCTCCCCAACTTGAGCTTGATCGAAAAGATTTGGGGTAGCATCTACTACTACATCAACAATGATTTGTTAGCCACCGGATGTATCTTTTTCGTGATGCACGAAGTGGTGTACTTCGGTAGAAGTTTGCCATGGTTTGTCATCGACAGAATCCCTTTCTTCAACAGATACAAGATCCAAGACACCAAACTTCCCAGCTCCAAAGAACAGTGGGAATGCTTCAAATCGGTGGTGATCCACCACCTTTGTCTTGAGGCTGTTCCAATCTGGTTCTTCCACCCTGTCTGTCAAAGTATCGGTATCAGTTTCTCGGTTCCTTTCCCATCTTGGACCAAGATGTTGTTGCAAGTGTGTCTTTTCTTTGTTCTCGAGGACACATGGCACTACTGGTTCCACAGAGCCTTACATTACGGTGTTTTCTACAAGTACATCCACAAGCAACACCACAGATACGCTGCTCCTTTCGGTATGGCCGCTGAGTACGCCCACCCTGTCGAAGTCATGTTGTTAGGTATGGGTACCGTCGGTATCCCTATTGTGTGGTGTTACTTCACTCGTGATTTGCACCTTTTCACTGTGTGTGTCTGGGTTACCGGCCGTTTGTTCCAAGCCATCGACTCTCACTCCGGTTACGAATTCCCATGGTCTTTGCACAACTTCCTTCCTTTCTGGGCTGGTGCTGACCACCATGACATGCACCACCACTACTTCGTTGGAGGCTACTCGTCTTCTTTCAGATGGTGGGACTACTTTTTGGACACTGAGGCTGGTCCTGAGGCTAAGGCCAACAGAGAGAAGAGAATGAAGCTTAAGGCCGAATCTGCTCAAAAGAAGAACATCTAATCGTATATATTCCACAACAGTTGAACTCATAGAATCCTTATAGGATAGATCAAGTATGATCGATTATAATACCAACAGTAGCTTCAAATATGACATTGTAATTAGCTTGAGATACATATTATCTATATACAAGATTGTAGATCAATAATTTATGAGCCATACATCCATGCGTGGAATTATAAGTTGTTGGTCAGAGATGAAAGTTAGATCCATGATACACTTGTACTTCTTGTGAATTGGGGGTGATTCTGAGGTATTGACTACCTAAAACACCTGATCAGCTTTCCTTTATCTTTTCGGTACCTCTCGTGAATTTAAGATCACAACCGAATTCTCATGGACAGTCATTGACGGTGATCTCGGCGCAGCGTTGTGAATTGCACACCAATTCTCCGTCAAAACACCATCAGCAGTACTACCATATGGACTTTATCCTCAGTAACTTCTATTCACCGGTTCTTGAGCTATAAGCTAGAGTCTTCATCATATGCTTGACTTATGGTTTGTGTGTTGAGAAGTATTAGCGCAGTTCCAACCAGTGAGAATACTCCGCACGTTTCTTTGCAATGTCGAAATAGTCCAACCGGGTTTCAAACTCTTCATAATCGTTGACCCCGACTTTTTCCATCAAGGTGACTGCCCGCTTCATTTCAATTGGTTTGAGGTATTCGTGTTCTGGCTTGATGACCTGGTTGATGTTGATGCCTTCAAGTGCTGGATCGTCACTCTGCTTGCTCTCCACGGCATACACCACCTCGTTTCTAACCGACTGGATGGCCCCCACAACTATGAGAACCAACCCGTAGATGGTCTCGTGGACAATGTCTGAAGGCACACCGAACAACTGGTCCTTATGATGGGTGGTTTTGAGGAGCTGATGGTACTCCATGGACGAATACACCGCGTGGATGAGAAGGACACTTCCAACGAAGTAGAGGACCTTGTACATTATAACTGCTGAACACTTGATGAATTGGCCTGTGGGGGTTCTTGAGGACTGGATATCGCCTATCGGTCTTGTGTGAGTTGCCTATATCCCTTTTGGTATGGTTCCTGATTGGGTTCGGTTCAGTTTCTGAAAGCCTCAGTACAGTGGTTGTTAAGCCAAAAAACTGTCTGGTGCGCAACAGCTCCACGGTCACCTGACACAACCAAGCTGTTCTATCCAACAGTGTTTCCAGCAACTCATCATACCATTGCTAGCCAACTTGTTCTGAGTGTTCAACTGAGGCTTCCCTATAGATTCTTTAGTATTCTTGAACGTTCTCGGGTCAATTTCGCTTGTGTTGCATTTCCCCGACTTGCCGGAGCTTCCACCCTTCCCTACCGTGTCCCCATAGGCGATAAGCCTGACACCGACCAATTTGAATCACATTTCTGTTTCAGGCTTCCTCAAATCAATTGAAAAGACTTATCCATTAGAATATAGCCTGTCACTCCCATAAGAGGTCTGTCTGAGCTAGTGCAGTCACATATTGATACCCATCATTCCGACACTTTAATACCTACAAGTTTCAAACTCAAATACCTCAATCACCATTGTCATAAGAAACTCAGTCCCTTCGTTTCTATGTCGTCCTTGTCGCCGCTCAACTCTGAAGGCTCCGAATCTCCCTCTAAACCACTGGCTTCACCTTCAGAGGCAACTTCCAGCTCGGCCCCCACATCAACTATCGAAAAGTCCGCTTCACCCAAACCCGTTGGACCCTCATTCATTACTTCCCTTGACTGTAAAATACTTCAATATGAATATTCCATCATCAAGTTGAACTTGGTGATTGAAAGCTTGAAAAAGCTTGCGATCCAGTGTACCCCCAAACCATCGTCCAATACTCAGGAGACAACTGAAACCACAGCAAAAGTTTTTGATCTGTTGCCTTTGATCCAATTCATAGTTCTTCTCACAGGAAGTCTCTTTTCGATCAATGACAATGCGTTCCAAGCTCGACTTCGACTCTTGTCGAACTTCAAATTGGTCAAAACCACTCAAATCACAATTTCACTGGCAGTAGCTCACATCCCTTACGATCATCAAGATACAACAGTAGAACCTTTGTCCGAACTTCCAAAAATTCCAGTTTCTCTCAAGTGCTTGAAAATATTGGAGATGTTGTCAAATATTTGTATTCAAGGGTACACCAGGAGGTTAGAACAAGCAAAGATCGAAGCAGACAGAATACACTTGTTGGCTCCTAATTATTTTGAGAAGGTTGAAACCTTGATTAAGAATGACTTATTTGACTCAACTACAGATATTGATTTAACACTCACAAATCTTCATTTTTCAATTCCTAGAGATGAAACGTTACTTCAGAATGAAGACTTCATTGAGGCTACACTTGTGGATATGGACTTTAAAATGTTATTTTTGATCACAAAACATCTCAAGGCCAATGTGGAAAAATTAAAACCAGTAATTCAAAATTTTAAAACATTGAAACATGGTCTCGAAAATATTCCAGATTTCAGATATTCCTTGCACAAGATATTTTTATTGACGATTAGATTGAATGATCTCTATACAATTTTTAGAAGATTTGGTAGAAAGATTTATTTGTCTAATATTCAACATTTGTCGGATCAAAAACTTTTATTCCAATCCCAGAATCTGGTCTACTTCAAACAAAACTTGTTGAGTTCCATGGAAGATATTTTCAACTCTGCAAAGAAAAATGGAACTGTTATTGCCAATCTCACCAGATTTATCCGCCCCAGCTCTAAATTTGAGGTTAGTTTGAAAAGCATAAATGATTTCAGCAATTTCGTGAGCCAAACGTGTCTTATCTTGGAGTCTAATATCAAGAAGTTTGAAGAGTTTGGGCGCAATTGGATAGCAGCTGAATTACGATTCAGAAGAGTTTATCAATTGCCAAAGAAGAATTTATTTGATATTTATCAAGGACTCCAAGAAGCCAAGACTGTTGAACCTTCAAGCAGCTTATCTTCTTTGAATAGCACTTCGAGTATCGCAAGTTTTCAAAATGCTCAGTCACAACTGGCCGGTCCTACTTTAAAGGCTGTGGAAAAGAAGCTATCGAAACTTGACTTGAACGAAAATCTGAAGTTAGCTGCGAGACCATCTGCTGGTGAAGTACCGAAATTGTCAACAAGGCCCTCACGGTCTTCATCAGTTTCTAGTGTCAACAGTAATGGGTCCGCTACTTTGGGCAGAAGAGGGTCCATAAGTTCACCAAAACGTAATTCATTGGTTTTACCAAACTCTTTTGCAGTTCCTCAAACCCCCATAAGCAACAACATATCCCCAATGCGCAGAAGGAATTCTGCGTTATTCTTAAATTCGAATGGCTCATTAACTAGTCTTGAATCTGGTAAAAAGGAAAAAGAGAACGAATCACCTATTGGACGCCGTCGTTCAAATTCGCAACCATTAACTAATGAGAGTTCTACAACTAATGATGCTGCATCAGGAGCAGCAGTGGCTTTATCAAACAGCATGGGTGCGGCCAAAGCTGTAAAACGGTCTCCATCGGTGACGAGAAAACCCAGCGCCAATTTCGTTAAACCCGAAGCCGTGCTGCCTACTCCAAACAAGGTTCAAAGAGAATTGGTTGTTGTAGATGAAGAGGATACAGATGAAAAGAGTGAGACTGTTGTTAGTCGGTTAAGTGCAAATCAAAGACTACAAAATCATTTGAGGAAAGCTGCAAAGTCTGGTACTTTGATGACGCAGGAGAAGGAGCAATTCACATCAGTAACATTCGATCCTAATAATCCCAAAGCAACAAATTTGAGAAGGCAAACTGAATCCATTTCAGTTGACCCTGAAGTTGTGGCCGCTACAGCAGATGGCTCTTCCAGCCCAACAAAACCAAGTCCAGGGGATTCTCTGCCCACAAAGGAACCCATTTCCACAGTTCCTACGGTTCCAATCACTAGGGTTATTCCTACTAGAGACCTGGTGACACGCATGAACACCAAGCGAAACAGTATGTCTTCACCACTTTCCGACGCATCTGTCGACCAAGTAACCAGTGAATCATCGTCTCTGTCATCAATGTCGGATGTGGTCAAGAAAGTCCGTTTCTTTGGAGTTCCTGAATACAGTGAGGCAGAAGATGCACCCAGTAAGTATGCCAACAGGATTCTCAAAAACTTTGCTGTTTTCCGGAGCCCCAATATCAATTATGCATTCAAGAAGAAAGACCAAAGCTTCAAACGGGAAGAAAGTATTTCATTCAGGCATCACTTGGATAGAGAGGAACAACCAAAACCGGTGGATTTGTATGGATTTTCCAAATTCAAGGGCAACAAACGTTAGAAATTAAATGTATGATTATAATATAATAAGTTTTATTCTTGGGATTTTTTTTTCTTTTCATTAATTAGAGGAACTGGATTTGAACAACCCCAACGAGGTTATAGCCACTATTATAACCATGTCCGGATGGTGCCTTTAATGGTTAAATACATGTAATTCTGTACCAATTATACCAAAATATTATAGAGATCTTCTTCTAGAGTAATCTAGCACTCCTTAGCTACGAACAATATTGTGCCTTTGGAAGCTAATTACCCTTAATAAATAGCACAAATCTCTGAGAGTGTCTGATAAATATACTAAATTTGATTCTAGAACAGCTTCCCCAATAGTGTCACCAGGTACTAAGAAAGTGACATATCAGTATATCTCATAGCTTATGGACTTCTTAATGAGTGTTGGTACTACATCTTCTATGCTCTGGACAATTGTTCAAGAATCACAATAATTGTAATACTCAACAGCTTCGTCTGTCGCTTCAGTCTGTCTTGAGCTCCAGTACTGAAGTATGTAATTCTCATAATTTCACCAAAACGAAGACAGATTTACGTGCGTTAAGAGAGAGTTTGATGACCTAAGATCAGTTGAGCCATCTCCTTCTCAACCTTTTCACTTGGAGTTCGTTCGTCCTTTACATGAGAACCCCTAGTATGCTCATTAAATGTTATCGCATGGAGCCCATCTACCACTAGTGGTTTTCGCACAGTGTGTCTCATCGCAAAATTTCTCAAGTGAAAAATTACCATCTTGTACCCCATCACCTACAACAACCATGTCCAAAAGAAGCTTCAAGGGGGAGGAGCCTGTGGCCAAAAGACCCAGCATCATTCCACAGAGTACCAATATAATCAATGAAGAAGGAATCTCGCAATGTTTCCACAAAGTTACCACCAGAATGTTTGTATCACTAGCACCCATCCACTTAAACAACCCCATCAACGGTATCAAAGCACAGCATTTGGATCCCCTCGTCATGAACTACTTCCCCAAGGCCAAGGGAGTAGTGTTAGCATACTCCAACATCAAATTCACCCCAGACAACATAAGTGTCGATGCTGATGACCAGCCCATCTCCATCGCCAAAATCGAAGGCTCATCTCCATTCACATTCTTGTGGATCACCCTCGACCTTTTGATATGGAGACCTCAAGTGGGAGATGTCTTGGAAGGCTTCATCTACATGCAAACAGCCTCCCATTTGGGTTTATTGATCCACGACACTTTCAACGCATCCATCAAGAAATATAACATTCCTACCGGTTGGACCTTTATACCTAATCAAGAGGACGAAGTGTTGGAAGAAGAAGAACAAGACACACCCAAGTTCAAGTCGTTCGGCTACTGGGTGGACGAAACTGAACAAAAAGTTGAGGGAAAGTTGAAATTCACCATCAAGGCCATCCACTCCGCAGGAAGAGTGGTGTCGGTGGAAGGTACCTTGATCAAGCCCGGTGCTGAGAAGGATGCCCAACCTGTGTTTAGAGAACGCAGAGCATCCAGCACTGTGGGCATTTCTGCCTCCCCCAAGAGTAAGCATATGAAATTTGACGAGGAACCTATAGATACCGTCACTGAAATTGCTGAACCCGTTGATGAAGATGATTTGCCAGGTTACTCTAAGGATAGTGATGATGAAAAGGAAGCTGTGGTCAACAATTCCGATTCCGACGGTGATTCCGACTAATAAATGTTGTATTCTATAACCTTATATTACCCATTACTATGTACATGTATATCCACAGATATCCACAGGCTACTTGAATGGCTTATCATCATTGATCATTCGCCATATCACATCCTTATCCTTGCTACTAGGGTAGTGGTAAGTGGTTTTTCTGGACCCGTAGAAGAGCCTGTAAAGCCACGAGTCCCTAGTTCTCCCACTTCTAGGAGATCCATGGGGTCTGGTGAATTGATTCTTGCCTATTGAGTCACCCATGGTCAATTTTTGAACCATACCCAACTTTCGGAAATTGATGAAGGTGATAATTAAACCTTGGATGAGGGAAACTACCACCACCGCACCAAATCCCCAATTACTTTCTTCAATATAATTCTTCAAGTTCATACCGTAAAACGCAGGTACTAATGTTGCGACCGTGAACCCTAACGTGTAGACAGTTATTTTCAATTCAAACAACATTAAACTGTTTCTATTAGTGTCGAGAATAATATTGATGATTTCCTCGGTAACTTTAATATCATTGAGTAGACTTCCAGCATGCTGAACGATTTCGTCACATTGATTGTAATACGACTCCAAGATCATTTCGATCTCCTCGTACTTGTCCAGCTTCGAAAATGTGTCATTTCCCAAGTACATTGCCTCCAAATCTTCGTCATTGTCCAACAACTCCTCCAAGACATTTTTGATAAGAATCGCCTTTTGATGGAATGAGGATAATTTTTTCAGTTTGATTAATAAGTCTTGAAGTTTGTTCCTATCGATTTGATTCTCCAAATCTGTCAAGATTCGACCACAGGTTCTCCTATGATGGTTAAGCTCGGATTCCAACGAACTCATTACACTAATGAGGATACTCTCCAATGCTTTAAACTCATATGGGATTTCTGAGGGTAACTTAAGTTTCAATTCCAAGTCGTACATGAAAATGCCCAACTTCATGGCAACAGAAGGAGTAGATGTGTCAAAGATCATCACAGAATCTTTCTTGATGATGGCCTTAATGTGAAGCAAATTGACCAATATGGAATATGGTGGTCGCACCATGATGGAGGGAATGACATCGATAGAGGAAGTATCAATCTTTCTCAAGTCTCGAGGAAATAGAAAGTTTTCTTTCAAAAAATTTACCTTGTTGTGTTTTTGAGAAACACTTGTGATGTTACCTTTGCTATCGAAGGTAGTACACGATACGTAAAGATCATTTGGTGCAATTGGCTTGATTCCCTTGTAAGAGAGTTCATTTTGCGTGCTGATAACTCCGCCAACTCGATTACCAGTAGAAGTTATCTTGAACCGACGGAACATCATTGAAATTGTGGAATAGTTTTTATGACTTGGACTTATGACTTGGATCTTGTGGGATGTGGCTAGATGATGTGAGTCTCGGAGTGTAAAGACATTGATATGAGCCATATTTGATCCCGTTTGACGTAATCTGGGGACCCTTACACCAAATGGTATAATGGGTCGTGGTATCATTCTCTATTGGAAGACTCTCAAAAGTTTGTGATGGTGTATGATGACAAATTGGCGCTTGAATAGAGACAATAGAAGTCTCAAAGTGGCGATGACTGCCTTGATCTTGACCTTTAGAGTACACAAATTCTTGAACTCTGGGCTCCTCTTTCCGTACACGTATCTTCTATTGGATATTCAATAAATATTCACGATATGTGGCCTTAATAGTTGCAATAAGCAACAATAAAGTTGGAAGGTTTGGATATTTAATACCGCTAGGGTTTACAGGATGGATATAGTTTTGAGACTGCATACAGTAGATAAAGAATTATATCGATGACAACATTGAAGAGCAGTTCGTAGAGTAAACTGAGTCAAATTAGTCCGTAAGATGCTACGTTTAGGATATAGTGGATGGCCGCCAATTTTGGAAATGATTATGTTATTGAAGTATAAAGAAGTTAGATCAAAAAGTAGGACAAAGCCATTGAGATGGATGTTCCGAAAGAATTATAGGGATCTCTAAAGAACTAGTCGAGGAATTTTCTGGTTGGGGAGATACCGAATAACTCCAATCTGAGACCAGGCAAGGCATTTTGGTTTAAAATGTTCAATCTTTCTTCCAAGGTGTTGTTGACCTCAATCTTGCCGTTAGAGTTAGAGACAATGACACCACCGGCGATGTCCTTGTTCAAGAACTTTTCATCGAAGGAGACGGAAACAGGGAACTTTGCCTTCTCTTCGAACGCCTTGGCAGCGTCTTCGGCGGCCTCCTTGGCTAAGGAAGCATCTGCTTCTCTGACTTGGACAACAACCTCCTTCTCCATTAATGCTAATAAACCTTCTTCAATCAAACCAGCCAACACCTTCTTGTATTGCTTCTTGTCGGAAGTGATCTTGCTCAATTCCTTCTTGGCTTCGGTGAAAATCTCTTCCAACACTTCTTCCTTGGTAGACAAAACTCTCAATCTGGTCTTGTTTGCGATGGTGGACTTGGTAATTTGTTGAGCCAAAGAGGCCTTCTTCAACTTTTGTTCATAGGTGGAGTCGATGGCAGCGGTTTCAGATCTCACGATGGAAGCCTTCTCGATTTCGTACTCTTCGTCGGCCTTCAAACGAATCTCCTTTGCTTTTTCTTGTGCTTCCTTCTGGATGAAGGCTTGCATCTTGCTGAGCTCTGATTTTACCTAGCGGTTAGTATCACCCGTATCAATCATATCAATCAAAAGGAGCCATCAATTCAACGATGGAGAATTCGATTACGTACCTGTTCATCTGACAACGACATTTTGGATGGAATGGGGAGATAGAATCCTTGGGGCTTTATCTTATCGAGTATACGCCGGTGGAGGTAAATTTCGTTGATTGGTGTGAGTGGTGCGCACACGTCCCTTCCAAGTCGGGCCCACGGTAGTAATAGTTCTCCAGAGCCACCGACCTGCAATTGGAGAGTTGGAAGGAAGTTGGGAACGGGGAGTATAAGCGAATTGAACCATAGAATTGTTAATTGCTCAAGTGTAGATGAAGTTGTTGCTATTGTAGATATTGTCAGGAATTCTTCGAAAATATGAGTTCTACAGCTCCGGCGGTATAGTTGAACCTGAGAACTGCGCACCGTGGGTGCAGAGCGGGTGGAAACTACGTATAGAAGAATTGTAGAAGTACTAGTTCCAAGAATTGAGTTTTAGAAGTGGAAAGCAAAGAAATAAAAGTCGATGGGAATGGCTTGAAGCTCTTATTCAACACCAATTGTACTATTGTGATTGCCTTATTGATATAGAACAACTCGGATAGACAATTATGTCACTGAATTCGAGGTGTGTACTGAAAAGAATCATGGAATTCTATTCAAACTAGTTAATTTACAGCAGTTTGTTGGATTATGAAATTAAAGGGTTCTATTTTTATGTTCCACTTTAATTTTTCAGCCATTTTGTGTTCATAAAACTAGCCAGTACCTTATAGTTGAAGAAAGTGTCTTAACTAAAAGCGAACCTATTGATTTCATCCATCACGCAATAAATTCCTTTGAAAAGTAGATAGTCAAGTCCGATTTCTATCCACGGAGATTCGGTATGAAATTTGCCAGAGAAATCTCATCCCAATTCAAAACAACCATGATCTTTTCGATCTCATCGTCTCACCTCTTGTACCCTTTAGAAAATGGAAGCTTTTATTCTTATTTCCTTTATTTTGCATTAATCTACATGAAGCATTGACATAATGTATCGGTTCTTATTCTTGAACCACTCATGGATATTGGTCTATGGGTCTAATAAATATTTTGTTTCAAATCACATTGTCAAGAGCCTTTCTTGCTAATTCGACACCAACGAAGGTAGCTGCATTAGCAGGGAAAGATCTGGCCAAAGCTGGTCCCACACCTGGGAAGAAAGCCTTGATACCACCCTTGGCATAGATGTTCTTGGTGGTTTGAACTATGGAAATGCTGACGTTGGAAGATTGTTGGGTCGACTTAATGGTGTCGATAGGGAAAACACCCAACCACATAGAAACACCAGCAAAACCACCAGCAGTAGAGATGGCCAAAAGGGACATGTCTTCGCCAGGCAGCGACAACTTCTTCTTCAAGTACTCGTAAGTAGCAAAGTAAAGGGCCGATCCTGGACCGTCTCTGGCCAAGGTGGCCACTGAACCCTTGAAAATGGACCGGATCCCGCCGGTACGATACATTTCCTTGATCACCGAACCCATTGAGCCCTTTCCATCAGCAACTTGCATCATCACCTTGATACGTTCGAATGGAGCAGCAACCAAGGTGGTAGGAACGGCGGAGATGAAACCCGCAGTAGAGATGTCTTTGATGGTGAATTGGTCCACAGTTCTTCCTGTGAAGCTTCCGACAATTTTCTTACCCACATCATAACCCCAGAATGACACAGCAAACATAGGAGTAACCCCCAAAAGTGGAGGGAGAACACCACGGTAAAGACCGGGCAAACCGTCCTTGACGATGGTAGTCTTCACACATTCGATCGAAGACTTATAGAGACCGGTTTGGAGACGGACTTTCACAAGGTCAAATGGGTGACCGGTAAGAACAGCACTGAAAAGTTAGTACGACCTGAAACTGAATATTGTCAACGAATTGGTCACCTTCGACCTAAACCTCCTTCATCCACGAAATCCATTGGCATTTGTCGCTCCACTACTTACCAGATACCACCGAAACCTCCGGCAGCGAACGATTTCACGTTATCAACTAACACACTGTCGACTTCTTCCATTGTTGAGTGAATTAGCCTGGAGAAATCTGGGGTTTTATAGATTTTCGGAACCTCGTGCAACCGAGGTCTGAATCGGTGCGGTGGTGCGGTGCGGTGGTGGTGGTATGTGCCGGAAAGACATGGATGGGGTCCGTTCGGCGAGGCTGGAATACGCCCATGGTGTTGGGCCAAGGTTGAAAGTGTAAGCGAATGGGGACGGTAATAATAAAGTACAATAGTATCGAGACTACTGGTACAAAGAGCACATGGACCTGTTTGGAATTGAGTTGTGATGAGGCCAATTCGATGGTAAATAGGTACTTTTACGCTGTTGAATTGGCAGTTGTGCTAGTGTGATGTTTCGCGAGACTCGCATCGGAGTCGCACGAGAAGCACACTGGCCAAAATGAAAATCCCAGGCTCCCACTGGTTTCTCGCTAATGTTTCCTCTGGAAGCTCTCACTGGAAGTTTGTTGATGGAAGCTTGTTGATGGAAGCTTGTTAGTGAATTTGTCCCCACCGGCAATCACATTATGTGATTTCACATTAAACAATAGCAATAGAGGCAGATTAATTGTTGTGAGAGAAGAGACTAGATCGAGCTGGTGTCTGCAATAGCAGGAGATGAGAATGAAAATAGATGACGTTGAATTGGTGGTTATGAGTGAAAGATATATTATTGTGGGGGTGATGCGTGAGTTAGTGCCCCTACATAACTTTGTAGTAAGGCAAAATAGGAACGTAACCAAATAGTTCTCTCGAATTATACTCGTTTTTGTATCGTCCTGTGAAAATTTAAGGTCGCGAGGCCGTTTTCTGCCACCCAAATACGAGAAATGGACCTACCCCGTCGCAGCAACCTCTGTTACACAAACATGTGCACCATTGGCTTGAGATCGTAATCCATGTTGAGATCCTTTACGAACTCGCCCTTGTCAGCCTGGAACTTCCGGTACAAATCTCCGTAGATCCGCTGGGTAATGGCATGGAGCTTGTCCTCGGTATCTTGAAGCAGCTCGATTTCCACCATATCCGTGTCAACATCGGAGTGATCTCTTGATGCTTCGATGTTGAGAACGAGGACGTAGCTCAGGATCAAGCTGTTGTACTCTTCAGCACTCTTGAAAAACTTGAATATTGTCTCAAGTAGCCTGTAAATTTGTTCGATATAGGTCACCTTACTGGCCTTACCAACAACATCCTCGTTGATCAACTTATTCTTCACAATTTGATTCAAGTATTTCTCATGCACTGCGATTATCTCGTCAACAGTGAGCTCATTCATATTGTGAGCTACCTTTCCGGACTTGGTATTATGAACATTGCTACCAAGCGAAGAAAGAAATTTCGGATTTAATGCGCTTAGAAGTCGTAATTGTTGATTTTCAAAAGTCTCCTCCCCCTTATTTCCTTTTAATTGATTCGTTTGAAACAACTTATCGATCAAAAGTTTAGTGTTTGTATTCTCGATCACTTCAAATGACAAGTACAGCATCAAAGAATTCATAAACTTCACCAAAATCGATCGTATCATGCTAATGGTATTGAACGATTTCATTAGCCATAAAATTTTCTTATCACGAATACTATGACGGGATAATCGCTTCAAGCGTTTATATTTGGCATGAATGGTTTTCATTTCAATCTTCCGGAGATTTGCACACTCAATGGCATTTTCGTTCAATAAATATTGTAAATGACGAAGTCTCCACAAGAAATTGAACATTTTGAGATATTGAACCATTTGCGGCTCCAATAACGAGTTGATAGGCAAGTCTTCAATT
Organism: Suhomyces terraborum; assembly: GCA_030582495.1. Lineage (NCBI taxonomy): Eukaryota > Fungi > Ascomycota > Pichiomycetes > Serinales > Debaryomycetaceae > Suhomyces > Suhomyces terraborum. The sequence goes on along the minus strand of JAKTXJ010000033.1, from coordinate 63,328 downwards.
CGATACTCTAATGTGAACACTTCCCAACCTATGTTTCCATGGACTGGATCAAGAACTCTCGCATCTAGTCTATTTGCATATTTGTTATAACGTAAAGACGAATCTTGAATGGATTCGCTCAAAATTTTTGATAATTGATTGGAGGATATCATTGTGGATGGCTCGTTAAACAATTGAGCTCCATTTGAAATAATTGAATCAATGAAATCATTATTTTGCAAGAAGTAGATCTTTTTGAAGTTAGTCAAATGAGTAACCAACTCATTCTTACGCCCATAGATTATCACGGTGAAATAATTTAGCAACTGTTGGTATTGTTCGCAAATGATTGCGTTAAATGAATCTGTATCCATCGATTGCAATCCTTGATTATTATGAAATATTTCCTGAGAATAATGATTACTGTATTGGTTAACCCAGACCAATTCCTTGCAATATTTATTCAAATAGATCAACATTTTTCCAATTTGAAGTATTTTATAACTCAATGAATCGTCAATGAAAAAAGGAATCCTTGATGGTAAAAATTCAATTATATTATTGAAGTCGTTTTGATCAAAATCAAACTTAACAAAGAATTCATCGCTTTCGTCGATAAGCTCACCATTTATCACCCAATGCTCAATAATTTGATAATACGGCAGTGAAATATTGATGAAAACTTCGTTAGCCAAGGTCTGAACATTGCGATCTCCAAATTTAGTCAATTCATACACCATGGACAAGAAATCATAACCATTGGTGTCTAGTACTTGTACAACTAGAGAATAAAGTAATCTGAGTTTGTAGATCCAATCAGAAATGCTATGGTACACTGACAACAAGGAAGCAGGCTGAGTGTTGAATAAGTGATTAATGTGATTAATATACTCCGTTAACTGTAATTCCAATACGGTGTGAAAAGCGGTTTTTATAGGAGAGTTGAGTTTCCCTCTTTGAGTTTGGGTGAATCTTTGAATACTTTTGTAGAGCAAAGCACATTCTAAAACGTCGAATAGAATCCCAGTATAACTGTTGTTAACTTTCGATGGTATCTCGATTTGCTTGTCGGAAACAAATGATATGAGCTTTGAGTCAAGGCCGAGAAGCGTGTATGATAAGTACGTCAAGATGGTAGATTCAGGTAAGGTCTCGTAGTATGGGGATATGACTTGACTCAATGGAATATGCGATGATGCGTCTTTATAGGGTGAAGATTTTGGATAATCTGCGGACGTGGAAGCGTTTTCAAGAGCACTTCTGGTAAAGGGTCTGCTTGAAGTTAAAATAGGAGAAGGGCTGTAGTAGTCACTACCAGGACTTCGAGACAATTGAGGTTGTGGAGGGGCTGGTGGGGCTGGAGCATTGGCTCCAGAGGTATCTTCATGAAGGGCATTAAGAAACACCAAGTAACTGTATATTTGGTCTATTGTCTTGATCTGGCCCAAGGACTCCAAAATGCGCTGGAAATTGGCCCATTCCTCGTGGTGACCGTTGGATATGAAGTAATTTTTGAATTTGGAGGTTATTTGGGAGATTTGGTACTGTGTTTGGTTTGGATCAAGGGACGATTCTTTGGAGTTCAACGCGGCAAGAAGCTCACTGGTGATGCTCTGTATAAATTCCGGGCCGAAGTCGGCGGGAACGATGGCTCGAACAAGCCTGTTCGTGTAGAGCTTGATGAGCTGGGTCTTGTCCATTGTGGTGGGTACCAAAACCCAAACATACAAAAATACCAACACGCGGAGCGGTCACGTGACTCGAGGGCTTGGTGGTGATAGTGCTGGTGAGAGGAGTTTTCGAAGAGGACTTGGAGTCCACCAGAATTGGTTCCGTTTTCTATGCCAGGAAGATAGAGTGAGTTTTTTGAAGTCTTCAACTACCGTATAGGTCCATGAACAGCATTATAGGAGCGAGAAGGGCCCTAAGAAGTGTAGATGGCTTAGTATTTGTACGGTGAATCCACCCATAGCTCCCGCTACAGTTAGGACCAAGTGCGCTTGTTCTCGCTGGAGCCCCGGACTTTTAGCGACAACTTGTGCTCCTCGCTCTAGAACAACCTCAGTTTCTCGCCCTGGGCCGATTTTGCACCCGCACCAAAGTGACATATTTGTGCCCCTACCGTTCTGCGATACTTCCCCTACCACGGTTCCTACCGCAGTCCCCACCACGGTCCGCTCAGGGTCCCACTGGAACTTTCAGACTATCCACCGCGACCCCCAACACCGTCCTAGCTTGCTAGCTTTCTAAGAGCGTATCCAAGATCACTGGTCTCAATTCAGCCCAGTCGGATCTTCTAAACCGAAGCGTATCAACTGCAATACACCCCAAACTCCATATTACAGTAGAAGGTCCGTGTCCTGTAGCCTTACCATCAAGGGCCGCCATGATAAGCCGCGGACTGGGAACCAACCCTCCCTACAGACACCCATGTAGGCAATAAGGGTCGCCCCTCAGGGCCCCCATCAGGCAGTATGGGGTTCCATATGCATCGAAGCTATTGTCTAGCCACAGCAGAACGGTCCTTGCTTATTACTATGAATAGGTAGCACAGTAATCCCGCACTATGTGGACCGATATCTCCAGCCCCCTACGCGAAATTGCAATGATTGATACATTTGACATGGCGACTATATAAAGAAGATAAGTCCTTAAAAATTACCATATGGTAGTACTAATCCTGCAGCGTTTCAATACCAATAGGACTCAACAACTAGAAGACTCATCCAGCAGAATGACTCAATAACTAAAAAGACTCAAGACTAGAAAAACTCATCGACTAGTAGGACTCAACCCCAGAGGAAACTCCAACAGGTTGGATCACTGGATCCATGACATTGGCATTGAGATCAGCATCGGTCAACGACAATTGCGAGTCGGTCCAAACGTGTTGGACCTCGCCGATAGTTGGGTCACCAACTCCACACAATCCACCCCTGTTCTCCCATTGGGGAATTCTGTTCAAGGATAACTCGTCAAACACAGAGTGAAGAGCACCAATCAACTGGTTGGAAATCTCAGGCCCGTGGCCTGGAGTAGGAGTGATTCTCAATCTCTCTTGACCAATTGGAACGGTGGGGAAGTTGATGGCTTGCACGTAGATGTTGTGCTTGTCAAGCAACAAATCGGATGCACGCTTGGCATCAGCAGCATTTCCGATCAAAACTGGCACAATATGGGATGGGTTTGGAATCACGGGAATTCCAATGTTGTTCAAGTTGTTCTTGACATAACGTGTGTTCTTTTGCTGGGCAATACGGTCTTGCAAAGTGGCACGTTGGTAACGGATGGAGGTACTGGCACCAGCCATCACTGCAGGGGGCAATGAGGTGGTGAAAATAAATCCTGGGGCGTAAGAACGGAACCAGTCGATCATGGTGGCCTTACCAGTAACGTAACCTCCAACACAGCCATAAGCTTTACCTAAGGTACCAGTAATCATGTCGATTCTGCTCATGACGGTTTCAGTCATAGGGGAGGCAATACCTGCCTTCAATTGAGCTTCAAAGTCCAAATGCTCTGCAACACCAGCACCATGAGGGCCATACATTCCCACGGCGTGGACTTCGTCCAAAAATGTGAGGGCACCGTATTTCTCAGCCAAATCACAAATGGCTTCAATAGGAGCCACGGAACCACACATGGAGTACACAGATTCAAAAGCGATCAATTTAGGTGTAGACTTGGGGTATTGGGCCAACTTCATTTCCAAGTCGTACAAGTCGTTATGCTTGAAAACGTGCTTCTTGGCACGAGAATTACGAATACCTTGAATCATGGAAGCGTGGTTCAACTCATCGGAGAAGATAACCAAGTCCTTAATTTTTTGACCAAACAAGGACAAAACGGCATCGTTGGCCACATAACATGAGGAGAACACCAAAGCTGCTTCGTGTTTATGTAAAGCAGCGAGTTCACTTTCCAAGCGAATGGCATGGATGTTGTGTCCAGCAATGTTACGGGTACCGCCGGCACCGGAACCGTACTTAACCAAAACACGTTTCATCTCTTCTATGGTTTGTTCATTACGGCCCATTCCAAGGTAGTCGTTAGCGCACCAAACAGTGACCTTATTTGCTTCCTCGGTACGGTGGGCTTTGGGGAATTCCTGCGCCAAACGATTGATGTTGTTGAAAAAACGATAGGACTTGTCGGAACGCTTCTTATCCATCTCCCCGGTCAAGAAACCCTGATAATCGAACGAAGACTCGTTGGACGAAAGGTCAATCTTGTTGTTGGAGAGCAGCTCGGCCTTGAAGGCATAAGGGGTCGATGCCGAGCCGGTCGAAGGAGGAGTGATGCTTGAGGAAGCAGTGGCACTGACAGGCTTGGAGGCGGAAGAGTACTCTCTGGCAACGATGGCTGCCCCCATCACAGGACAGTGACGAGCTTGGCTAGCCAACCCACCAGACTGCTTGCTCAACTGGCGCATGGCCAGGGTGGAGGAAGACTTTACGAACGGGCAAACATTCATAGAAACACGGGCAAGAGATTCCATTTGGTCCGACTAGTGCTATCAGTTTCTGTGTTCCGCTTGGATTAGACGGAAGACGTGAGGTGCTATGAAAAGGGAACTAGACTCAGTATATATAACACGATGAAAATTTGTCGGTGTCCTGCACACACGCCAAGGTTTCTGGGGGTTTGGTTTGTTAGTGCGACTTGAGCCTTTTCTTTTTTGGAAAGAGACGCATGAGTGCATCGACACCTGAGGGGTTTGATTGTCTACTGCAATCGGCCTGAGGTCGGGACAATCAGACACTTTCTGGCTGCTTTTGAACAAGTTGCCTAACCTGAACAATCTGTCCCAACTAGGACAAAAAGCGGGTGTAAGTGGTGTCTTTCCTGTTGCTGGTTGTTCGGTAGGGCAGGTAGCGGAGGTGGAGTTGCAGGTTATGCCGGAACCGGTGATGAGCATTCCAGAAGTCCCACAGGAATGGGGACGTTACGAGCTGTGCTTAGCGAGTCCTATGAGGGAACCGTCATTGGCTGAAAACATAATGGCCTGTGAACCCCACGTCACGTGCCGCGGCTGACACATGCCCCAGCATCCGGGCAGACGGGCCCGCTTCTGGCGGGCGGGCGAGGTCACGTGCGCCCTGTATGGGAACTGTGGGGGCATTGTTTGGGTGCAAAGTTCACACGTTCAAGTGAAACGGGCATCATAGCAATAACGCGCCGGGGTGGGCTCTTCGGAGTTGATGGTTATGGATACAACCAGGTGGGTTCCGTGGAGCCTCCATGGGTTGATGTGCTGACATTGAAGTTGTGCTTGGAGTGCCCCATTACCCTGGTTTCGAAGCCTAGGGCATTTCTGCACGGGATTTGATTTGAAAATATTTTGGATTCCATGCACAAAACTGGACTTCGTTGTCACAAACCCCGTCTACCTTTCTGGATGGTCTGGGTGCTTACATGATTACTATTACAAGCAGGAAGTGAAAATTGAATCAGAAGGTGGTGAAAAATTCTAGAACTGGCCCAGGGTTGGGGTAAGGGAAGGTTGCTCACAATCGATTATTAAGCATATCCCCAGACAAAAGAGGGAGGTTCGACTTATGCTTTCAAGTGTGTACCTTGTTGGCTTTAGGGTTTCTACAACAGACTGAGACACATGTACAAGAGATTACTGTCGATAGATATATCTAGGGACAATAACTCAGCCAGTTCGTGCAAGATTGTTAAAGTGTGATAACAATATGCTGCGGATTGTCAATCTCACCAGGGCAGTGTGCAAGACGCTTTGATCTTTTATGTCATTTCCTTTTTGAGAAGACGCATGATTATCCCAGGCGTACTAGACGAACCCCCTACCACGCGATCCAGGTCAAGAGTCAAGGGAACAGTATCGTGAAGCCGTAAAGTGCACTTAAGGTGTCAACAAGGAATGTGATGTTATACAATCGTCATGGCATTTCTTTGGTAACCTGGCGGAGCTCAATATATTCGTGTAATTGCGGGTATTCAAGAAGAAGTTACATGGGATTTCAGACCTGGGGGTTCTTTTGTGTTTAGTGAGTGAGTCATGGACTAAGTGAAAGCCCTATTGTTAAAAGTGTTCAATTTCACATCTAGAGCCATGAACGCTACTAATCAATAAGTGCAATTACGAGCATCGGACTATTGAACAAGAAGTATCAAGCGTACACGTATTTTATGGACTTATTGGGTCCATCCAATGTCAAAACATTGTAATTCAAAAATATAAAATTCAATTCTGGTGGAAAATTTCAAGAAGATGTAGATAGGCTTCTAAGAGTGTACTAATACAAGGTTGTAAGATAGCCTCGTCATTAACAGCCAATAACTGATATAGGACGTTTATCTTCTCTACAATCAAATTTTATTTGCAAAAGTATGGTAAAATTAGGAATATCTGAAAATATTCAAATTTCACTAGATTTCAAGCAGGATTTTACGAATCAGTCTTTCATATGTTTCTATTATGAAATAGTTCAGCCGTGTAGTTTTCAGATGTACAACCTCTAAGGCGTCACTATTCGTGAATTATTTATATTGATTTTCCAATTAATTAATCAAATTTCACCGCGATGTAACTGGGGTTGCAAGACGAGATAAAAAGTCACTGATTGTTCTACGAGCTCAGGTTCTTCGGATTGTGGGGTATGTTCCTCCGTCTAAAGTATTCGGCATTTATGAATCTTCCATATGCGAAACTCACCAATAATTACACGCATCAAAATTAAGGGTATATATTCAAATTTATTCAGAAATATTCGAAAATACAATTCAAAGTTCAAATTTTTTTCAAAACCAGTTCGAAATTCAAGCGTTGATCAAGCTAGCGTTGTAGGTTTGTTGGTTGTAATTCCAGTAAAATTCAACACTGTCAGGAGAGCCACTCTTAAGAGCACATTGCTCGGTGTAGTTGTAGTGACCAATCTTGTCGTTGATGTAAGATTCGTAGTCACTGAGCTCACATGAGAAACCTGGACCGGTAGCACAAGAAGGAATTGGGACAACAGCGTCGTTGACGATGTATCTAACGTAAGAGGAGTTTCCACACTTCAACTTTTCAGTGTAGATTCTGGCACCTTGTGGAACAATAGTAGAGTGTTGGTATGGGTATGGGAATTCGATGTGGTCGGTTGGGACGTGTTCCTTTGGCTCAACAATGTCCAAGGCAACGTGGAAGATTTCCAAATCGGTATCGTGGGAGAAAGACAACCAAACCTTGTTGGAGTTGGTTTCGTCCTTCAAAAGGGTCAAAGAAGCGTTCAACAAAGTGGATCCAATAACACCGGTCAAGTTGTTACCTGGACCGTTAGCGTAGTAGTTGGTAACATCAATGGCGTAAGAAGACTTGACGAATTCTTCGTTGGTGAACAAGTCACACATTTGGGAGGAGCCTCTGACGTTGAGCTCGTAAGCACACCATTGGAACATGTCAGTGACATCAGCAGTGGTGATGTTAAGACCTGGGTTTTGGGTGGTGAATCTGGTAACGATGTCCTTCAAGTATTGGGTGTCGAGCTTCTTGACGAAGTCGGCAGATTGGTCCTTGTAGGCGGCACAAGCGTATCTTGGGGTCAAGGAGTTGACACCCATCTTTGGGTCTTCATCGACAACAACGTACTTGACCTTGTCATCTTCGTAGTCATCACCCAAGAAACCTCTGGTGAAGTACTTACTGGTCTCGAAACAACGACCGGAGTTGGAAGAGAAAACAGGAAGAACGTCCAGGGAGTTGTAAAGGTGACCGTACTTCAAACGGAAAGCAGCACCGTGCTTCAAGGCTTGAGTGGTACCGGCGTAGATGGACATACTGTTCTTTGGAGAAGTCTCCTTCTCGTACAAGTCCTTGTTTGGAACATAGTATTCGTAGTTGTTCAAGAATTCCAAGTCACCCTTGAAGGTTTGGTTGTAGTTCTTGAACTTTTGGTTGATGGCCTCAAATCTGACACCAACGGAGTTGGATGGGTATCTTTCACCGTGTCTGGAGAACAATTGAATTTGTTCAACGGTACATTGAGCTGGGGTGTCGGTGGAGATACCGTAACCTGGACGTTGAACGTAAGGACCAGAACCACCCAAGAAACGGACGTAGTTGTACAGTTCCACGGAGGCCTGTTGAGGACTGGCTAAGTCTTGATAAGCACCTTGATTGACTAAGAGCAATCCGTTGTTGAGAAGTTTGGAGATGGCAACCATGTTTTTTGGGAGTCGATTCTTGGAGTTCAAGGAAGTGATTTGAACCTCCTCTTATAGTCCCGGATCACTGGGTCGGAGAACCAAGAATGGTGGGTGGGTTAGTGGAGAGAACCGCTTACATCGGAGGAGAATATTGAGGCACGTGTGGGTTCCGTATATCTTGCCCAAAAAATATGTCATATCGAGGCACATGTGCACATGGGCACATAGTATGGAAATGCACATAATTTACATATATTAGGGCAGTTATTAATACACCCAGTCCAGAATCGTTAAGGGGTGGCAAATGCCGATCCGCCGGTTTGGGGAACCGCTTCTCTGTATTGGGGAGAGTCCTATTCTCCCGAGGCTAACTCATCCGATTGATTTGATTTGTGTGCTGAATTACGCCTCTGTCTGTGCCTGTAACGGTTGATTTTGGTCTGAAAAATATGGAATTTCAATGGTGGGGGCTAATAACAAGCTAAGATGGGAGAGAATCTAATCTGGGCATTAAAAAAGAGACAGTATACCGTTCCGAGTGCTATTACTCAAGCAATTGATCTAGATCAACTAAGTGGTCTGGTATGGAATCAGACCCAACCCTCCAGGAATTGATTTTCTGATTGGTTGTCAACGGGTTCTATAATTAGTATAATTACACTTGCTTGATTACAAAGAAGATCCCAGGAATGGTCTGCCCCAATTGGGCCAACCGACCGTTTGGGCCAACCGACCATCTAGTCTATCGATTATCAAGTCTAATACATAATTGATCTACCGATCAATTAGTCTAATGTCAATTGGGCCATCGGTCCCCCGTTTGTAGACACAAACAATACGAACGTCTGATCGCTGCGTGGGGGAGGCCCCGGCCCGGAGCATAGACAGTTCGTCGGAGAGAAATGTCCAACATGTGGGTACATGCTCTATCATGCGATGCTCTGTGTCGATTGATACTCTATGTCAATTGATGCTCCATGTCAATGTAACTTGATGTCAATAGACGTTCGTATCAATAGCATTAACATCAAAGAACCGTTTATCTCTTTTTGGACCCTTTCCCTTTGGAGTCCTTCTTGGAGTCCTTGTGCTTCGAGTCCTTTCCATCTCCCAAAGACACTCTGAGCTTGGTTACCGGAAGAGCAGAGATCATATCCGCGGATTTAGCAGCCTTGACCAATTCTCTCTCGCTTGGCCAATCGATCTCCGGATCAGCCCTCGTGGGGTCCAATTTTCTGGTTGAGAAATGGTGCAAAATTTCATTTATGGACTTCCCCTTTTTAGCATTCCCAGGCTGAATCTTAACTTTGTACTTGAGCTTACCCATCGAGACCCATGGGGCAAATACGGGAATGACACCAACACTTACGTCGTCCACATGTGGTTTGGATATGAACGAATCGAGTATATCCACCCAATTGGTCACATTCGATTCATCCTCGTCATGCTCGCTCATGATGTACTTGTGATATTCCCTCTCGTCTTGCTTCTTTTTCCTTTGCGCAGCAGCAGATTCTTGGAACTTCTTCTGTTGTCTTTCAATCTCTGCTTGCTCCTCAAGCTCTTTCTGCTTCTTGGCTTCTTCGACTTGTTTCAAGGTTCCAAGAGCGTCCATTCTCATCATCCGTTCATCCTCATCCTGGTCCGCATATTTGGTGGCAATCTTCTTCATTTTAGCCTTCTTTCCACGCACCTTCTTTACAGGAGCTTTTGAGCCCTTGGTTGGTTCTGGGGTAGTTTCTTGAGAGTTTTCTTCAGCACTCAATTTTTCTGAATTTGAAACCTCTTCACCAGCCGATTCGTCCTTCTCATCTTCTTGCTCTTCATCTTGACTCTCTTTTGCTGTGGATGCTTCTTGAGGGGAAATATGCTCGCTAGGCTGCTCTGAACTTTCGTCGCCTTCATTGGCTTTGATTCTATTAATGAGGTCTTCCAATTCCTTCTTTTTGGTATCCATTGTCACCTTCAAACCATGCTCTTCTTGTTTTTTGAGTCTAGTCTCGTGGTACTTTTGAGTTGTTTCTTCATCACCCAAGAAGTAAAGGCCAAAACCCATAACTAGTTGTAAGGGTGGCATAAACTCCTTCTTACCTTTGTAGTTGAAAGATCCCGGAGAAATCAAACTTCCATCGAAATCTTTCTTAGAAATAAGATTTCCGGGCAAAAACCATGGAGAGGTAGTAATCTTACTGGACCAGGCATTGGATGCAGACATGGCAAACATTCCAGCTTGCATCAAGGTTCTTGGCGGAACAGTTTCTCCTTTATAAGGATTCTTCACAAAAACCTTCAACGATCCCTCAATATCAGAAGATACAAAGAAATCGTTATCACCAAAATGCCTGAAGTAAATCATATCCACTTGAGATGGGTCTCTACCTGCAAGGCATAAGTATCCTTCATTTGAGACAAACCAAAAGAATTTCTCAAACCAGAACTTTGGTCTTATATGCTTAAGGGTATCATTTTCCTGCTTCAAGTTCTTTGCTAAATCGTGTTGGATCTTTCTCTCTGCATTTTTGAGAGCTAGTTGTGTATTCTTTTCAACCTTTTCTTGCTTGCTTTCTGCAGTCTTCTTGGAATCGAAGTAAAGTGTTGCATTAGCATATGGTGATAAGGATAAGTCAACCCAACAAGAAAGTGCATCAGATTTACCTTTTTGATTTTTAGTATTCTTCTTGGACTTTATTGGTTTCGTTTTCCTTCTGTGCTTCTCGGATTCCGAATCCGAATCTGAGTCCGAATCTGATTCCGATTCTGATTCCGATTCTGATTCTGACTCCGATTCCGATTCTGTGTTTGAATCATCTTGATTATGATTTTCATAAAAAGACTCAACATCTGGAAGTAAAAGATTAATCTTGTTATCTTTCAAATTTAAAGGTAATTTGATGGTAGATGCAATTTTATTGTTTCTTGTTTGCTCTAACTTAAGGTAACTTTCAATATTTGTCCAATCCATTTGTTGGTCGATCAACTTTTGAACCATTGCCATACACTCACTTACCAAATCCGCAGATAAGATGATCGCATCTCCTTTCTTAGAATTAATTTCTTGTTGAGCCACCAATGATTGGATTTGTTTGTCTCTTTCATTTCTGGCATACTCAAGCCTATTGTTTGCATTCTGCTTCTGTTGCTCGATTTTCAAAGCATATTTGGTAGATTCAATTGTTGAAAAAAATTTGTCTAAGGTATTGTTATAGCCTTCAATTTCGGAGTATTTGAACATTTCCGAATTTTCTTTAAACGGTTTGAATGGATGGAATTCATCATATATGAATGACAAGTCTTCTCCTTCTTCTTCGACTTCAGAAGGTTTATACAATGGGTTCTTTTTTGATACAATGATACCTTTCAATTTTGTTGTGTGGGAGATCAAGTTGATGTAATCTTCTTCAGATTTATCCAAAGAATTGATGATGGTGTTTAATTTTTCTTCATCCTCGCCAAATTCGAAACAGCTCTTGCTAGACTGAATATGGAAGTCGTTCAAGTTCTTTTGAATCAAATCAGATGAAAGGTGACTGGCATTGACAAAGATCAATTTATGTATGGAGAAGATCTTCGCTTTCTTGCCGGTAGCTTGCAGCTGTTCCAACTTTTGCTTATGTGAGTCTATCCATTCCTTTATATCAGAAGTCGAATATTTTCTCTTTTCGTATTGATACTCATCCGTGAATAAGGTTCTATCAAACATTTTGTAGACCTCTCCAACTGCATACCTGTCATTGTCACCTTTATCATTGACCATTCTTTGTAATGATAAGATCTTGTTTTCATGGTCTAACAACAAGATATTTCCAGCACTGAAAAACTCCAAAACTAGATAGTATGCTCCATCACTGAATTCAAATACCAACACTCTATCGTTACCTATTTGCTTAAGAGCTGATAATCTTCTAGTCTTCAAGTGTTTTCTGAGCTTAGTTACGAAATTTGAAGGAGCATCTGTGGTCGGTCTCTCGAATTCGGTCAAATGTACTCTGTTTCCACAGTCTAACACCACCACCTTCTTCAGATCAGGTATGGAAAACTTGAGTAAGAATTGTCTTGCTGAGCTAGCGACATTGTAAATGTTTTGCAAACGATAGTTCAAGATGCTCTGCACCAACTCACTGGTTAGAACTTGCAAATCAAGAGCTGAAATTCTTTGCTGGCATTGTTAGTTTGTCACTTTACTGATTGGGAAGAGAGAAGCTTTGCACACCCTTTTTTGAGCTACTGGGATCAAAAGTTGTTCATTTGTAAAAGGATTGTCACCCGATACTTCTCTTTAGCACGTAGGAATCCATAACACTTTCAAGTTACAACTCTTCGCTCCATTGATTCACATACCTTCATTTCTTCTTGTCTTGTGAATATCGCCACACTGCGAAAATATGTTCTGGAGAGAAGTCCTGCATGAAGACCTTCACCGACAATATGTAATGATGACGAAATTGTATAGCAACCAGAAATTCGTCCTAGTTAGTTTGAATTTGCTATTTGATATTCTCGAAATAAGTTATGGAACTCAATATTTGGATAAAATCACCACAACCACCTCTCTGACCCATGTCTTAACTTTAGTGTTCATTTCTGAAGTGATAACATCTGTTTTAACGCCAAAAGATGTCTTATTATGCTTCAACAGCATGGTGGGTGTTTCTATAGAGAACTGTAGTGCCACTTTGAATTGGAAGTCAAAATTTAGTTGCACACTTCATATGTGTCATAAATTCTGCGTGACACTTGACGTGAGAGCGAGAAATGGGAGTCGTAAAGATTGATATTAATTTCCAGAGGAGCATATAGTCACTAATGAAGCCACCAGCTCACTCTATCAGATCTTTACACCATTGGCAAATCTTCAAAACACCATACACCTGTTAATTCCAATCGTTTTGGTATTATCAATTAGGAACTCTACTATCTCATCTCCGGAGTGGCACTGCATGCAGCACCGCTCGATCTCATCTGCATTGCCTTACTACCTTACTTAGATACAAGGTGACCCCTTCTTTTGGCCATATCGCAAGAATTGAGCCTTCAAAACTTACAATGGCTCCAGATCCAAAACTATCTCCTCTCGTTGAGGCCTTGAAAGCAAAAAAGAAAGTCACCTTCTTTACAGGAGCTGGAACTTCTACAAGTGCAGGAATCCCCGACTTTCGAAGCCCCAAAACAGGACTTTATGCCAACCTCGCCAAACTTGACTTGCCCTATGCCGAAGCAGTCTTTGACATCGACTACTTCAAGGAAAACCCCAAAGCGTTCTATACATTGGCCTCAGAATTGTACCCGGGGAAGTTTGTGCCCACCAAATTCCATTACTTGATAACGCTATTGCAGAATAAAAGCCTCTTAAAACGAGTTTACACTCAAAACATCGATACCTTGGAACGAATTGCTGGTGTCAAAGACTCCTATATAGTGGAGGCCCATGGATCGTTTGCCAAGAATCACTGTATCGACTGTTCGGAAGAAATGTCTACTGAAGAATTGAAGAAACAAATGGATGACAAGTCCACCAATAATGGAGTTCCTACCTGCCCTAAATGTAAGGGATACGTTAAGCCAGACATTGTTTTCTTCGGAGAAGGTCTTCCTGAACGCTTTTTCAAGCTATGGAAAGAAGAATCTGAACATGTCGAAATCGCGATTGTTGCTGGAACTTCACTTACGGTTCATCCTTTTGCTGCATTGCCTGGAGAGGTTGAGCGTGATGCGTTACGTGTATTGGTGAATAAGGAATTGGTGGGGGTTTTTAAGTCAAGAAAGAGAAAGTCGGATATTCTTTGCGTCCAAGAGTGTGACAAGTTTGCCGAACTCTTGACAGATGAACTTGGATGGAGGGAAGAGCTCGAAGATTTGGTTGATTCAGGGAAGAAAGCTCACAAAAACTCCACTTCCGATTCTTCAAAGGAAGATGTAGATACACATCCAACGGCTGCGGAACAGGCGAAAATCATTGCAGAAGAAATCGATTCTGAATTGGAAGAGTTCACTGATGCAGTGGAGTATCTTGATATCGAGATTAGCAAGTTGAAAATTTGAGTATAGCTCAGTTTCGACGTTACTATAAAATGTGATGACTTCATGTGACTACGATATCAATAATTCGAATGGCCCTGATTCGTGATTCTGATTCTATTTCTTTCTATAAAGCCTATAAAAAAACCGCATATTTTCCAATTTCATGGGGTACTCAACTTGTTTTGCGTCTATTCTATACCAACAACTGTCACTTTGATCAACAAGTTCCCATGGCCCATTATTCTCTCCTTGTTTTCCGATCAACACCATGTCAATAAGAAATTGTACAGGGAACTTTTTAGTCCCTATAGTGATATGCGAGTAGGATCCAGCACTCTCGGCGATAATCAAGAGGGTTCCTTTGGTGCATTGGGAATTAAAGGTATTAAGAAGGGCCATGGTTTCTTTTCTCTTTTCAGCGAATAATTCATTGGTAGTAAACATCAAGGTTATCAAGTCCTGGGCAGAATAATCGATACTGTTCAGACTCAACAATACGTCCTCATGAATAAAGTTAGCATTGAATTTGTCGGGATTGTAGATCCAATTGGATTTAATGTAATTAGTGAGATTTTTCACCACAGTGCCCCAATCAGCTATATCGATAATATTGAGCAAGATTCCAGATTCCGAAGTTGAGTTGTATTCCTTGAGTCTGCAAAATAAAGATGCTAACCCCACAAGCTCCGAAGAAGCTCCTCCTCCAATACAAAGTACTTGAGCTTGTTTCTGTTTGTCCTCAAATAACTGCTTAATATCTTCCGAAGACGCAAAAAGAGATGAATAAGCTAGTGCTCTCGCCGGTGTCCATCTTGAGACGTATGCAAATCTTTTGTCATCGTTATCAAAAGCACTGATATAGTCTCTATCGTAGAGAAATCCCTTGACAGATTGAATATGCAAATTGAGGTCATCGGATTGGAGAATGCTTGAGAGTGTTTCCGTGAACAAGTCAATCACTTTCACATGGCCCAAAGTGTTTTCATTATCGAATGGAAGTGCAGATCTATCATCCTCGACCTGAGATACGGTATCCTTGTTGGATTTAGAGCTATGCCGACCCATTAATCAATATAGACCGTAGTATGATGAGGTGATATTGTGTAGCACACGAATTCACATATAGCGAATAGTGAACTGGTGGAATTATTATGAAGGACTGATAAATCCACATTTTCTACTTGATCCGAGATAGAGTAAACCGAACGATTACTGTTGTTTGAACCTTGATAGTGGATATTTACGAAGCAAGTGGAAGCATTATGACACTTCCTCTATTTCCGAGGAACGAGGAACAAATTATGGCATCAGGAGTAGGATCCTGAAAACGAATTAAACGCAACACATGGAAGGATTCCAATACAATAAGACTCAAGATGACTAAGTTTGCTGTGTTTTCAAAGCATTTCTTCGAAATTAGATAATTAATTAAGCTTATGCACGTCTTTAAATTTATATTATTGTGGAGATAATTGAGAACAAAATTCAAGAAGTGAATTTGATACGATCTTTTCAAGAATTTTGGCTCTTTTATCTAAAAATCCGTTCTTTCCATTCTATTTGTTATTTTTCATTGGTGATTGTACTATCAATTGCACCCTGAGAGAAACAACCCTAAACCCTAACGCACCCTTCTGTATGGATCACGTGATCATATCGAAAAAGTATATAAGCAATGGCATCGACTTAAAATTTTCTCACCAACAATCTGTGTTATGGAAACCTCTTAGGCAACTTCGGTTGCCTATAGAGTTTTGCCATAGCAGTTCGGCGCAAGTGAAGTTGGTTCGTTGACACATGTTGGAGGTTGATTCCATTCAGCCAAGCAATTGGCGTTGTCGTTGGCTGTTGACTTCTGTTTCATTGGTGGTCCTTCTTCGGAGGTTGAGCATCAGTGTAATAGGCGAGGTCTTCGGTGATTTTGGGACGCTTTCACGCATTGTCTGACCTTTGGCTTTGAACGGAGAGCTCCGTCGACAGATTGGAAAGCAAGCGGGTCGGTCTTGAGCTTGCTTGGGGTGCAAACCCCAAGTACGGCTCGGCCTGATGATTCGTAGCAACATATTCCTTGACTCTGCGTAGGCTATCTGGCCGTTAACGACTTGAGTAAAACCATGTTGCAAACATTTTCTCGTGTAGACCTTAAAGACTCTTGTGTTGAGTGTTGATAGCATGTCGGAGTTGTCTGATACATGTTAGATTTCTTAACGATTAAGCCCTTTTCAAAATTCAGTTGATAGCACAAGTCGAAGGGACCAAAATTCATCTGCTCCCATACCAGAAACTTGTCGCAGATATAACACTGGCTAATTCACCAATTACTGTCGCTCTTTATTCCGAGTCCGATTACTATTGGATCATAATATTCTTGGTGATTCTTTCTGGGTCAGCGAGATGTAGATTTCGAGCTGAAAGCCTATAATTTGAACGCATTGCAAAATTGTCCCTTCATGATTATGTTGGTGAAACATCATTACACGGATACATGGATACCTAACAATTGAAGCCTAAGTCTCATTCTCACTATGCATCCACAGAGGAGCATTTCGCAACCACCGCCATAGTTTAAGACTTTGCAATGAAGTCAAGATTGAAACAAAAGTTCATACTATGACAATAAGCCCATCTCTAGATTGAGTCTAAGGACCAATGGCAGTTGTCGATTCCAGGTTATTTCACTTATGGTCATTTTTGCTTGTGAACTAGAATTTGAACCTATTAACTACTAAATTAATCTCATATAGTGAGCATCTTCACTTAGCAACAGTACTTGCCATAATTCAGATATAATTGACACCGAGTAAAACCTTCTATTACTTATTCAATCCATATCCTGACCATCTATATATCCTCTCTGGTTCTCTATTCTCCAATTCTTTTGAATACTTCTCTAGTTTATTATCCCTCACTGACTCTAACCAGCTTACATTCCGACGGTTCTCACCACAAAATCATGGTACACGAAAGTCTCGAAAAATAAAGTGATCGAACCTAACCTTAAAGCGCCTTTTTTAACTACTTTCTAACAGAGACGTCTACTTTACTAGAGGAACCCAATTCTTCAACATTGTCTATTCTGTTATATTGTCAACCCGTCACCTTTATCTTCATAACTATCTAGAAGGCCGCACATAGCTGCTCAAAACTGGTCTACGCAGGTCTCTACTAGCAGATTCATTAAAGGTACCGGTGACCCTCAATGGAACCCCCACAACGGAGTGATACTTCGTCTTCTTTGCAAAGTGGAGCAAGCGCCTCGACCAGAGAATCCAGGCAATTTGGTTCCAGAACAAGCATCGCTGCCCTTCCGAGCTTGCCTCAACCACTGGTCCACAATGATTTATCGGCTCCTACGGACAATATAGATGGCCCGACCCCTGAAACCAGCTACGTGGAGTTTGATTTCAGCAACCACTTAACGGAAGATGCCGACAACTTCACAGAAAAGTACATTAGTGCCCGTTCAAAATCGGAGGATGCAACAGAACCCCCAAAGTCCGACGGCACTCCCAAAAGCGAACACTTGAATAGCATGGATGACGACTTTTTCGCCACAGATACGTCCAATTGGAAATCAATGAAAACAATCACAGAACTAGACTTTTATGATGAGCGTGGAGAATTGGAGTTCAAGCACTCCAATCAGTTTGATTCCTTAGAGAATAGACCCGGTGCCCGAGGATACACCAAGATAGATACGGAAGAGCAGGTCAATAAATACTTGGAGCTAGATAAGAAGACCGATTTTCTCTTCAAGGCTAATATCGAGGACAAAGTATATGACTCGGATGACGAAAATGATGGCAATGAAGACGAAGACGAGTTGGGATCAGATGAAAAAGTCGAGACCACGAAGAACATGTTGACAGATGCACAAAAATTTGCATACGTTGGAACAGCAAAGCTCATATGTGTCGACATGGCCACGGAATTGGCCAAAGTGAAACTCACTACGTCTAGTAAAGTTGCAACCACCATGAGTTTCGGCCAAAGGAACTTTTCAAATTGGACCATGTATGTGATGTCCAAATTATATGAGCATTTAAATCTCACTGATGCAGAAAGGAAGATGATTGAGAACTTGAGTGTTCACGGGTTAGAAGTGAACGACTTATGTATGAACTTCGTGGAAGATGATTCAACCAAAATGAACGAAGTCTCAATCAAGATGTGTGAGAAATATCCTGGGTTCAGTTTAAGATGGGTCATCATATGTGACTTATTTATGGTTCTTATGAGTGATGGCTATTACGATAGTAGGTCCAATACCTTATTGGTTGATTTTGCACAAAAAGTTGGGATCACCAATACAGAGCTCCTTCAGTTCCAAAGACGTTTGTTGGAAGGCTTGGAATTGTTGAATGACGAGAAAAACATCGAAAATAAAGACGAGCTTTTAGCAGACAGGCTATTTATTGAAAAACACATCAAAAAGAATAGAAGAAAGAGGTTGGCATATATTGGACTTGCCACTTTGGGTGGTTCTTTGGCTATTGGACTTTCAGCTGGTTTATTAGCACCTGTTATTGGAGCCGGGTTGGCTGCAGGGTTGACCACAGTAGGTATCACTGGTACCAGTGGTTTCTTGGCTGGTGTTGGTGGAAGTGCAATAATTACCACAGGTGGTATTGTTGCTGGTGCCAAAGTGGGAAATAAGGCTGGTGCCAGAAGAGTAGCGGATGTTCACACATTTGAACTCAAACCTTTGCATAACAACAAGAGATCAAATTTGATCATCACCATTAGTGGATGGATGAATGGTAAATTAGATGATATCAGATTACCTTTCTCTACTGTGGATCCTGTGATGGGTGATATGTTCTCATTGCTTTGGGAACCAGAAATGTTGCAATCTATGGGGCAAACCATCAATATTCTTGCGAGTGAGGCATTAAGTACTTCTATTCAACAAATTTTGGGTGCTACCATCTTGACTGCCTTGATGTCGGCCATTCAATTGCCCATGGCCCTCTCAAAGTTGTCTTACTTATTAGATAACCCATGGAACGTGTCACTTGATAGAGCTTGGAAAGCTGGTAAAATTTTGGCAGACACTTTGATTTCTGGAAATATGGGTGTTCGTCCAATCACATTAGTTGGATTCTCATTAGGTGCTAGACTATTATATTCGTGCTTAATAGAGTTGGCAAAGAGAGGTGGGTACGGATTGGTGGAGAATGTGATCATCTTAGGAAATCCAGTTACAGTTAAGGTTGATCAAATGGCGCTAGCCAGAACTGTTGTTAGTGGAAAGTTTATCAACGGGTATTCCAAGAAAGACTGGATTTTAGGGTACTTATTCAGAGCAACTGGTGGAGGTATTCTGTCGGTAGCTGGATTATCCCCAATCAAAGGGGTTTATGGTATCGAGAATGTCGACTGCACAGAATTTGTTGAAGGACATATGTCATACAGACAAGCCATTCCTAAGATTTTGAAGAAAATGGAGTGGGAAATGTTGAGTGAAGAATTCGCAGAAATCGAAAATCCAGATCCCGAAGAAGGTGAAAGAACTAGACAGTTAATCAATGAATTCGACGAAGCAAGAGCTAAAATGCAAGAGGAAATGGGGAAGGAAAAGAAGAAGTCATGGAAAAATTGGTTCAAGCCTAAGCAGAAGGATTGGTGGGACATTGCCCTGAAAGACCAGGCATCTCAACAAAATGAAGCAACACATAAGGAAGCGCCTGATGGAACGGAAGAGTACGAGGTCGAGACTCAAACTGGGGTGGAAAGAACCGATGTACCTATTTTCGATGTCGCAGCTTTGATGAATGAGATCAATGATATCGAGAATTTGGCAGATGAGGGAGAGGAGGTGCTAAAGGAGGTGAGGAAGAATGTGGATGATTCGGAGCAGAAGAAGACTCTAGAGTCTAATGAAGATAACGAGGTTGTAGGGGACTCTGGATTGGGTGCGTTGAGTCTCAACAGGTTAGTAGGTAAATAGAGTTGCATTAAATTAAAGAGCATAAGTTCTACGGAGCTGTATGATATATTCCAGAACCAGATAGAATATCATTCAAAGTAAAAGGCTAAACTAGCTCCTTTATAAGGTTCATGACTCTCTGCCGTGTCAGCACATAGTCCAAGTCAAACTTATAAATACCAATTATTTTCAATCAGTATTCGTCTACATTGTTTTCTTGAGATCAGCACTAACAGCTAATGAGCATCCCCAAATAAGTCAAATTAGTCCAACCTATAGTAGAAAAGGAAATACTTAACATCACTTGGAAGCTTTTAAGAGTCTAGTTCACTTCCCAGCTCTAATATCTTTTAGCTATACTCCTCAAACTAAGAATCCGGAACTGAAAACCGCTTTGTTTCCCTCTTTGTCCCAAAGATCGATCGTCATATTTTGCAATCCATAGTACCAGGCCTTACCTCAAAAGTCGTGTCTCTCAAATCCTCAAAAAATTTATCAACGAAATTTTTGACTCATACTAAACCACCAACATGCCTACCATCGCCGTTGACAAGGAGGACCTCTACGAGCTTCTCGGTAAGACTTACACTACCGAAGAATTCGATGAGTTGTGTTTCGAGTTCGGAATCGAATTAGACGAGGACACCACCGACGAATGTGCCGAAGGTGAAAGACCTCAGCTCAAGATCGAAATTCCAGCCAATAGATATGACATGTTGTGTATTGAGGGTATAGCCCAAGCTTTGAACGAATTCTTGGGCAGAGCCGAGTCTCCAAAGTTCACTCTTGAACCAACCACTCCAGAAATCACCTTGACCATCAAGGAATCAACTATGCAAATTCGTCCTTACGCAGCTTCCGCCATCTTGCGTAATGTTCAATTTGACGAGAGAAGATACAACTCGTTCATCGAATTGCAAGACAAATTACACACCAACTTGTGTCGTAACAGAACTTTGGTTGCCATTGGTACCCATGATTACGACACTTTGACTCCACCATTCACCTACGAAGCATTGCCCCCATCGGATATCAAGTTTGCACCATTGAACCAAGAAAAGGTCATGGATGGTAATGAGCTCATGGAATTCTACGACAAGGATAAGCACTTGAGTAAATACTTGCACATCATTCGTGATTCTCCTGTTTTCCCAGTGATCTTGGATTCTAACAGAACTGTTGGTTCCATGCCTCCTATCATTAACTCCAATCACTCGAAGCTTACCTTGAACACCAAGAATGTTTTCATTGATGTGACTGGTACTGACAAGACCAAGACTGACATCGTCTTGAACCAACTTGTTGCTATGTTCTCCCAGTACTGTAAGGTTCCATTCCAAATCGAACCTGTCAAGATTATTTCTGAACATAACAACGAATCTCGTGTTTGTCCAAACATTGCTACTAGAAAGGCTGAAGCTGAAATCTCTTACATCAACTCCTGTCTTGGATTAGACTACTCAGCCGAACAAATCGGTGGTTTGTTGAAAAAGATGTCTTTGACCTCTACTCCATCCAAGACCAACAAAGATATTATTGAGGTTGAAATCCCAATAACTAGATCTGACATCTTGCACCAATGTGATATAATGGAAGACGCTGCCATTGGATATGGTTACAACAATTTGAAGAAGACAAAGCCTAAGAGTGACTCTGTTGTTGCTTCTCCATTGCCAATCAACAAAGTTGCTGATATTTTGAGATTGGCTTCTTCTCAATCTGGATACTCGGAAGTGTTACCATTGACCTTATGTTCCCATGATGAAAACTTCAAGTTTTTGAGAACTGTTGATGACAACACCAAGGCAGTCAAGTTGGAGAATCCAAAGACCATTGAATACCAAGTGGTCAGAACCACTTTGATTCCAGGTCTTTTGAAGACTGTAAAGGAGAACAGAAAGCACTCGTTGCCAATCAAGGTCTTCGAGACCGGAGACATTGTGTTGAAGAATCCAGAATTGGAAAGAAAGGCTTTCAACCAACGTAACTGGGCTGCTGTGCACGTGGGTAAGGCATCTGGTTTCGAATATGTGCAAGGTTTGTTGGGAAAGATCATGCAAACCATGAGAACTCCATGGTTGGAGAACCCATCTTCTGATGACTCCAGAGGTTTCTGGATCGAGGAAGACAAGGAGAACCCAACGTTCTTCCCAGGAAGAGGAGCCAAGGTTTTCTTCAGAGACAACAAGGGAGCTGAAGCTAAGGTCATTGGTGCCATTGGTGTTTTGCACCCTGAGGTGATGCAAAACTTCGATATCCCATACGCTGGATCTTCTGTTGAAATCAATGCCGAGGTCTTCTTGTAAATGGAGCTGTGTTGAGGTGATTTGCAATTTTTCAGGGCTGCTGAAACAAGGAGCAGCATGAAAATTCGAGGGCTCTGGCTATACGAGCCAGGTTCAGTGATTCTACAACTGGTTACGCGACTGCTACTGCTACTGCTTGAAGTTCACTCCAACTCTCGTCCATTGCCTTCTGTGCCACTTGTCGCTTGCAACCTCTCAACAATAAGTTCGATAGCAAGAAGTGCTCCTTGCCGTGGGTATGTGCCACCTGAGGACGCCTATGAAATAGAATATTACAATATAACACTAATTAGCACAGTGTAGTCTAGTATAGGTGCGGAATGTCACGTGCGTTGGTCGTCACCATATGCTACGACAAGCACAATACCCCGAACAAAGACCCTCCAACACACTTCCCCTAGCACCCTATTGTGCTTAGGACCGAATCACTGCACTGCTGAAGCGTTCCTGTTTTTTGTGACTTGTTGCATCCACCAACGGCCTCGTTGGTGTGACTCCTGATGTCATAGTGGGAAGACACCTGGTAGTGCGCGCACCACAATACCGGCTACAGGGGAGGCGAAAACCGACTGCCTGCCAGCCAGCAGTCTCCGTGTACCGAGATCCATTCACATCCGATTAGCCTAGACCAACCCGTCCGGTTCAAATATTCACGATTCTCACGCCGGTCCGTTGATCCCCAAATAGTCCCCGCCCACCATGTCAGCTCGAGCCGCCCCATCCAGATCATACGACATGATCATGAAGTTGTTGTTAGTTGGAGACTCTGGAGTTGGTAAATCATGTTTATTGTTAAGATTCGTCGAGGACAAGTTCAACCCTTCATTCATCACCACTATTGGTATAGACTTCAAGATCAGAACCATAGAAAGCAAAGGCAAGAAGATCAAGTTACAGGTCTGGGATACTGCTGGCCAAGAACGGTTCCGTACCATCACCACGGCATACTACAGAGGTGCCATGGGTATTGTGTTGATCTACGATGTCACCGATTCAAGAAGTTTTGAGAACGTCGAGAACTGGTACCAAACCGTCACCCAACACGCCAACGAGGACGCCCAAATCTTCTTGGTGGGTAACAAGTGTGATGACGACATCAACAGACAGGTGTCCAAGGAGCAAGGTGAAGAGATGTCCGCCAAGTTGGGCGTCCCCTTCTTGGAGGCCAGTGCCAAGAGCAACGAGAACGTCGACTCCATCTTCTACGAGTTGGCCGGTATTATTCAAGATAAGCACGTCGAGGCTCCCGCTGCTTCATCTTCCAACGGTATCAATGTGAACCAGACCGGTGAAGGTGTTAAGAACAACTGTTGTTAGTTGTACCCGTTACGAAATATAATGATATTGCGGGTATTCCGCCATGTTTTAGTTTAGTAATGAACGCTTTGCGTCAGCCATGTATTCGCCTAGAATTCGAAGAAATCAAGTGTAAACGCATTAGTAATTGAAGGAAGGGAGCACTTGTTAGGATCGAAATGGTTTCACGCTTTTCAGCTGAAACTACTATTCTTTTTCACTGAAGAAGTACCTTAATCCTCATTATTAACGGTTTCATGATTCTTCGGTCGGTTCTCCGTTCGTAAGACCCTGAAAAAGCAAAAATCAGAGTTTCGAACTCTTTTCTTCATGATTCATATACTTGGATATCGATGTTGAACCCATCGTTCGACTTTTCACATGTTGCTCATTTTTCATCTATTACTTCTTATCATCTCTTTACTCCCCATTCTACACCATTCTTAATATTGTTGTATTGTTCTATACGATGCATGCGACTAGATCTTCTTGCCAAAGTACACCCATTGGTCGTCCAAAGGCTTCTCCTCCAACTCTTCCCAGACCTTCAACTCTGCCAACTCATTGGCCAAGGTCAACTCCTCGTGGGCTTGAATTACGATTTCTTCAATCAAACCACCTCCGATCTGACTCTCGATGTTCTCGGTGATTTCCTCGGCTTCGACGATCTTCAATCTGTTCTTGGTCATGGCTTCAACCGATTGTCTGTAGATGGACTCTTGTGGGAATTTGGTGCTCAACACCTTCAAGGTGTGGTTGTACAAGGAAACCAAAGCTGGTCTTGGGTTTGGATGTTGGTACAATCCAGTCAACCCGATTGGGTTACCGGAGGCAGCCTTTACCAACACTTCTTCGGCCTGTTTCAACACTCTGGTGAATCTCATCGTGATGTAGTATGCGGCATAAGTGCAAATTGTTGTGCTCTGGTTGGACGAAGTGTGGCACGTGATCTGTGATCACGCAGACCCGATCACGTGCACGGAGGTTCGGGGTGTTGCGCCGTTACGGTGTGTGGTGCTACATCACTTGCGTTGATCGTTTATTAGCGTACAATGCGAGGGAACTCCACTATGAAATCCATATCTAACAGTTGATCAGGGGCTTAGAAATCTCCTCCACCGAAGTCTCCTCCGTCGTAGTCTCCTTGGTCGTAGCCTTGGTCGTAACCATTGTCGTAACCATTGTCGTAGCCCTGTTGCATACCTTCTTCGTATTCGTGGTCTCCGTATGAGTTGAGCGCACTTCCCAACAACATACCACCCAATAAACCACCTCCTACACCCATGGCCATGCTACCCATTCCACTTTTACGTGGGGGCTGTTGTTGTTGGTACTGTTGAGGTGGTGGTGGTGGGTATCCGTACCCTTGAGGTGGGTATCCTCCGTAACCTTGGGGTGGGTATCCTCCGTAACCTTGTGGGGGATATGCTTGAGGTGGAGGACCTTGGTGATAACCTCCGTAGCCTGGACCTCCTCCGTATCCGGGACCACCTCCTCCATAGCCTTGTGGCTGCAGACGTCCACCACCGTTTCCGTAGCCTTGTTGCTGGTGATTGCCACCACCATAGCCATCACGGCCTTGCTGCAGGTTATAGGAGCTGTGTTGAGAATTGGCTGGCGGTCTAGAGTTTCCTGGGTTGGATTGACCAGATGGCTTTTCGTTGTATGCTGGAGGTGGATCATGGGCAGGTCTATTGAACTCGGTGCCCTTTGGTGCTTCCCATTGGGACTTCTTGGTGTTTAAATCAACATAGAAGAAAGTCTTGTACTTGTCATCGTACTTGGCTACCCATCCACTTGGAACTTTGGGGGGCTTATTTGGATCAGCTTCTGGCATAGTGGCGATTGATATGAAATCGATCGATTCCTTCCTCAATTTAAATATAGTGCGATATCTATATTACAAATGCGCCTCACTACCTTTTCCCCAGACAAGATTGCGGGAATTGCCTCGGGCGAACCCCAGCCTCTAAGGCTTGATCCTTAAACGTGGAATCTAGTTTTTTACACTACCAGGTCACGGGTCAGCAACCTGATGATGGCACTGCCCTGTTACTTCGCATCAGAAACCTAGGTCATTGAGACACACCTGGTCAATTGGTCAGTGTCGGTGATAACGTTATCGGTGCCGCTTGTCGTCTCCAGGTCGAGTAGCTAGCGTTGTAGACTTGACGGCTTTCATTGGCGGAATCGTTCCCGTCACTAGCCCACTCCAAAACAAAAACCCAAAGGGGAAGGGAATGCGAATTTGCACTATTATGCCAAAGATTGAGAGGTTTTAATCTCTGGAAAAATGACATCAACTATTTCATCCAAGAGTTCGAATAGTAAGTGCTTGTTCAAGTACTCGTTCTGTAGCATCGAAAATAAGTTTGTAGAGGCATAAGAAGTATTTGATGACCCAAATACTTTGGAACAGGTTTCGTTCATGAATGCAGATAATAGTACCTGGGCCTCTTGTTTGGTAATTGATTGTTGATACATAGTGCGCAAAACTGGAGGGTCTTTGAACCGACCATTGGGAAACAATGTATTCTTCAACAAGATTAAAATGTCGAGAATGGATTCTTCGGTCTTCAACTGCTGATTGATTTGCTCGTTCACTTTCTTTTCGATTGTTGTTCCAAAGATCTGCTGCAAAATCACAATTAATGCACGGCCACGAATCCAGCTCTTCGAATTATTCAATCGAAAGACTGTAACAAGAAGGTCACAAATTGGCTTGACAAATACTTTGTTTCCACCATCGATGTCATTATCACCGCTTAATGACCCTGCTTCATCGTAAAGTCGTAACTCTTTCTGCATATCACGGAAGTTCTCCAACATCTCATCATTATCCGTGACTTCAGGTTGAGTCGAGGAATGTTGAATTATCTTGTTTGAAATTCCACTATAAAGTTTGTTAGCCACAGACTCGATATTATTTTTGGGCCGTAAGTCGTTGTTCTGAGCAGATGAGCCTTCCTCAAAAGTTTGATTCTTCCGTAAATTGAAGTTCTCGGACGACAAAAAGGATCTGAAAGCTTTGTTAGAGCACACTTCTGGAATCTTAATTAGCTGTTGAAGATATTCTTCCAATGCTGCTTTACGTAGCTCGACTATTTGTTGTTGTTGAAACTTTAGAACCAGTACTGTTCTTTTGGGAAATTTAATATGACCAACTTTGGAATATCTTGCTCTAAGGTATTCATGTAATTTAAAAAATTGGCTGAACCTTCTAGCAACAATCCAACCAGCTGTGACCACATTTTGATCTTCACTAGACAACTTTTGAACTTCGACTATGTAAAGGATAAATTCTTTACCGTTTTCGTTCCCACTTATGTATGATTGAATGCTAACTCTAGATTTTCCATAAAGAGAATTGTCGTTCTCTTGCACAATATATTGCTGCATTTGTAGTTCTTTGGCTGTGACTTCTCGATCAAGACTCAATTTTGACTTTTTCAAAATTTTGAGCTCACTAGTATTATTGGTTAATTCAGCCTTCTTTACTAACGGTTCCAAAATGAGGAGCTGTTCTTTCAATTTTTCGACATCATCAGACAATTTTGAAATTTCTTCTGCTAAACTAAGATCACCCGGTGCTGCTAGAAACACTTGTGAATCTCCCAATTCGCCTTCATTTTCTTTGGATGTAACATCTTCCACTTGTTCCTTATTTTCTATGATTATTGAGTCTGAATCGGTCATTGAATCATCACTTACATCATCGAACAACTTCGATAATCGATTGGATGCATTTTCATTGGAGTCGCCACCAAACAAGCTTGATGTTTCTCCAAACAAATTCCTTTTCATGTCAATGGTCAGTAAAACGTTTTCTTCGGACAGCTGTGAAGTATCCAATAACAGGTGATTTTCAATATCTTCTAAATCTTGCTCCTTCAAATCAGCAGGATCTTGCATGATCTTTGTAAATGCATTTTCAATTGCACTCAAGACTTCTGGATTGACTTCCGAACCTTCAATTGGGGACCTTTTGGCTGTCTCTATTTTTTGCCTCACTGAATCCAAGTTGATAAGTTTTGAAAATAATGTAGATCTTTTGAATGACTGAAATTCCTCATCGTTCAATGCTTGATATACATCTTTTTCAAGTCTAAACAAAACTTTGCGACATTTTTTGTAAATCTCGGTAGCATTTGATGCATTTCGTGAAGAAATCAAACTCAGAATTATTCCCTTGTAATCATAATCAACGTTGAACTTATTATTCTCGAGGAACCTTTGGTGTATGCTCTTAATGTCTTCAAGTGTTCCAAACTCTAATGACATGGAAAGATTAGTTTCCCCATCATCATCAATTGTCGCGTCCTCAAGTGGTGCTTTCAAATCATCTGTGGCCTGTAAAAATTCAAGAAGATACTTCTTGTCCCTGTAGCTCAAATACTCAGCGAATAGTTTGATTGCAGATGGCTGATGAAACAAGTCACTGAGTTGTAGATTTTCTACCACATTAGTAGAAGATTTCAATGCCTTGGAATTATTAAGTACTTCGAACCGATCTTGAACCGAATTTCTAAGTGTCTGAAGCTTTTTTATGACCAGGATCTTTGAATTATCCTTACTTGGCATTTTCGACATGTTTTTCAACTGGAGAATCACGAAGCTTTCCACTTCCTTAAGCTCTTGAATAGAAACTATTGACTTTATGGTCTTCATGATTTGCTTGAAAGTATTCGCGTCCGTGTGCTCCGTTATACAGAAGGTTCCACTTAAGTCCAAAGGTTTGAATAGCTTTACGGATGACTTATTTGTGAGTTGTTGTGTATGTTCTTCTAAAGCGGCCCTCAATTGTTTGACTTGTCCACGATGTTTCAAATTATCCCCTATAAGTTTAACAATGAGCATATTGTAAAAATCTCCTTCCCCCACCATCTGAAAAATACTAGTCAAGATAGTACAAGCTAAAATCTCTGTAACCAATGACACTGCAACCTCGTTATTTCTTTCTAATTCTGAAAGGACAAAAGGAAGTAAACCTGAAACTCTCATTCTAAGGTAGCATTTTTCATTCACGTTTGTTGATTCACCTAGGGTGACCCCCGGATGAAGCTTTCCTCTATTATATGCCTTCGCAACTGCAATGTGGAATTCTGTAGAGTCTTCTTTGGGAATGGTGGATTTTGCGTACACAAGTCTTTCAGCTTTGATAAAATTCTCGTAATGCTCGTTAATAATAGGCAAAAGCCGTATAACAAGAAGTCTTGCAAAGTCCACTTTCTCGAGTCTTTGGTGGAGATTGTACACTATGACCTTGAATTCTATGCGAATATCGTCTTGAAAAATGGTCGATTTCGAAATGTGATGGAACCAGCCATCGATGAAACTCTTAATTATCAAGTCCACAAATTCATCCAATGTTTCAGATATCAAGAACGAATCGGTAGTGGTTTGATCCAACTTCTCCTGGTCCGTCGTCAATGCCAAAACTTGGAGCTTCCATTCCTCAGGTTGTACAAACTTGAAGCGCTTGATATTGATATTCTTGACTCTTGGGCGGCGAACGTTGGTACATATCACTGAATATGTGACTAGGATTAACGAGATTATGAGTCCTATGCACACGAGTGACCAATAGATAAATGTATACCTCAATACGTAAATGAATATAATGAAATAGAACGTCGGCCGGGCTATCCGCTGTAGTAGAGCAGTGGTTTTCTGAAGGACACCCTCGTTCAACAGGCCGGAAACTGCCATTGTGTGTTGTGGTAGGGATAGGGTGTTTTGGTTGCAAGTCAAATCTATCGTCTTTATTGGGGCCGTACACGACCGATAGGCTTAGTCGTATGGTAACGACTCTAATAAGACTACCGGGTGGAAGGACTTAATTACTCTATGATGTGTGTATTAAATAGGACTAGCCGTTTATGTATGTCGTCAGTCATGCATGGTTATTTGCGTTTTGGTTTTTCAATTTTATATGCTTTTTTGGCGTGAACTTCTTTATTCTTAGTCTCCAGCTTCACAACGTTCTTTGATTTTTTTCCGCTCTTGACTTCGAGTTTCTTCTCTTTCTTTTCTTTCTTTTCTATCCTTTCTTTCTTCTCTGCCTTGTCCTTTCTCTCTTTCTTTATCTTCTTTTCCTTCTTCTCTTTCTTCTCTTTCTTCTCTTTCTTCTCTTTCTTCTCCTTCTTCTCTTTCTTCTCCTTCTTTTCCTTCTTCTCCTTCTTCTCCTTCTTCTCTTTCTTTCCTTTCTTCTCGTGCTTGAATGCACCCTCTATTTCCAGGATAACCTTAGTCGCGTCAAACTCAATGTGCTTTACAGTTAAGACCTCTGTCAGCTCCACCGTACCCTTCAAGCCCTCTCCTTTCACAAACATTCTATATAATGGGGATGTGGCCTTTCTGACATCTCTTATCACTTGCTCTTGGTTATTTTCAAACGAAACTCCTTTGGAAGTAGAGTTCACTTCTAAGTTCTTTAATTGTCCGTCGAACATTCTTTCCCACCACATATCCGAGTCGTTCTTTTCGTGGCCCAACCCTTTGGTGTCTTTCTTGTGTTTCACAAGAATGGGCTTCTTGATCCCGTGTTTTTGAAGCCCTTCTCCTTCTTGCCAGCCATATGACCTCAAGTACCCTGCTGCATTCATAGTAACAGTATTCTCTCTGCTATATTATGTCGATACGGTTCCAGTTGACTTCTGATTCGAAGAGTTTCGAGTAATTTGAAGAGTTTGGACTCGTAAACTTGGTGGCTCACTTTATCCGGTAGTAATGGCTCTTGAAGTAAAACTACACTGGAGGCATCTTAACCCCATCGCAGCTTTCGCGGTACACGCACGTCCAGATATGTAACTTATCAGAGCGTGGAGACTCAGTACTGAAATACACATTTGAGTCATGGACTCACAAATCACAGAGGCAATCAAGACTATCACCTCAGAATTAACCACTCAGAAGTTCAATGGACAGAAGTACGATCAGTTGATTGAGCTTTTAAGATTTAACCGAACTTCTTACCTCGATACCTTATTACAGGTCAGAAGAACCAAGCTCCAATACTTCACCATTAGTAACGAGGAAATCACAGAATGGTTGGAGGATATCAACAGTATGGAGGACGAAAACTCCAGGACCGGCGAATTGATTGAATTTTTCGGGCTTATACTCGAAGAGTATCCCACTGCATTGTACTGGAAGCTCTACTTACAATTTATCAATAGCATTGAGCATGGCAAAATTTCCCAGGATATGATCCGTAATCTCTTCACGCAGGCATTGAAAGAGGTTGCAGATGACTACAAAGATGGATATGTGGTGTGGAAGATTATTCTCGACTATTTGGGGCAAGAACTTGAAGAGTCGAATAGTTCTGAATCTCAGGCATTCAAGATGCTTTTGGCTTTGCACAAAAAGCGATTGTTATACCCCAGTTCAAAATTGGATGAATCCTTCTCAGAATTTTCTTCTTTCATCAGCAAATATGATGAAGAGAACTACGTGAACCACATGCGTGAAGCGAACGAAATTGTGCTGAGAACCAAAAAGGCACAGAAGTATATTGAAATTTATGAAATTGAGCTCCTTGAAGATGACTCAAGATGCCAGGTTTGGATAGACTATATGGAAAGCATACATAAACACATGGATTATGAGACTGGTGGACCTCTATTTAATGCTGTTTTCAGAAGATTCACCCAGCTGTCGAATTCGTCTAAATTGGCCCTTCAAGATGCCAGTAAGTCCAAACTTCAGGTTTGGCTCACCTACATCTATTGTTTGTATGATCGCAAATTGGACCAGGATAAAGACTTGTTAGAATCTACGTTACTAAAGTTTGTACGTACGTTCCCTTATAGTCCGCTTAGTTATCTGGAAGTCGTTAGAAATTGTCCAGAATTCGAAAACAGTAAGGAAACATTCGATTTTATGGTAAAAAGGTGGGGATCAGTTAAGGAATTACCAGATACTTTTGAGTTGGACACAACTTATGATGAATGGAAGGTCTTGGGAATTGGCATTCTCCATTATCGATTAAAGTATTATGAGGTCAATACCAATGATGACAGTTTAATTGATCTCAAAACTGATTTGAAGGGTTTCGTTGATTATGCAGTTTCTTCAAATCATGATATCTTCCATTCAATAGAAAAACTTGCAGTATTGATTCTGATGAAAATTGGGGACAAAAAATTAGCTGAAGATATTATTGACAGAATGATATCAGCTTTTCCATCAGAGAGTACAGTATGGCTTTACGCTATTCAATTCCACAAAGAGCATGTTCAAGACAAACCCAAAATTAACCGTTTGTACTTACATGCTGTGAACTCAATAAAGTCGGTTGCGGCTTTGGAAGGTATAGTAGAAGACTGGTTGCAGTATCAATATGTGGATGGTGATTTATATTCCATTCGTGACACTGTTGTCATCGCAAATAATCAATTGAAAAGAGTCGTTCAACACGAAAATGATATGGAGCAACTGGATCTTGAGGCGGAAACAGTTCAAAAAGGATCACATAAAAGAAAGAGGCAAGACCGCCAGGAGAAAGATTCAGATAATTCAGAACCTATCGAGAGTTCTAGGTCTCGAGAAAATTTTACCATCTTGGTATCGAACATCCCAGAATCTACTACTTCTGCTGAGTTGGAAAGATTCTTTCAAGAATGTGGAACTATCAGAGATATAAACAAATTCAGCAGTACTGATGCAATCATCGAGTTCACGAATGAACAAGAAGTACTTACTTCTTTGACTAAACATCTCAAAAAAATTGGCGATAACGCGTTGAATGTGGTGAGAAATTTGGAGTCAACAATTTTTGTCAGTAATTATCCTCCTAGTATGAGTCAAGAAAACTTGAAAAGCATTTTTATGCAACATGGTGAAATCGTTAGTATTCGCTTTCCTACACAACGAGCAAATCAAAGCAGAAGGTTTTGTTATGTTGAGTATGTCAACTCTGACGAAGCTAAACTGGCAGTTTCTTTCTACAATGGTAAGGAGATTCCAGATTCTCTGACCAACAAGAAGTACCGACTTAAAGTTGCAATTTCGCAACCCTCAAAGAGCAGTAATCCAAATGACAGAAAAATTAGGATAAACAATATTCCATTCAACTGGGGAGAAGGTGAGATCACTCGGTTTTTTGATGGTTGTGGAACGATAGAGAGATTAATTATTCCTAGTAACCATAGAAAGAGACAAGAGGGGCAATTGAACGATGGGTTTGCATTCCTTACATTTGGTACAGTTGAAGGAGCGACTAAAGCCATAAACAAGGATCATTCTATCATAAATGGCAAACTGCTTGAAGTATCCAAGCAAAAATATAACACTAAGGAACATGCGCAGGATTTCAACGACGTCAAGACCATTGGATTACGCAATTTGGATTCCACCTTGACTACACAGCAAATAAGCTTCACAATAAGCAAAGAATTTGGACCGGTTTCACGAGTTCAATTGTTTCCCAAAGAGAATGCTGCACTTCTTGAATTTGAAAGGGCCTCGGATTCAGGTAATGCAACATTGAAGGGAAAGTTTAGCTTGGGATCAACAGAAGTGGAAGTTATTTCCAAAGCTGATGTGCTTAGCCTCACGAACGGAAATCCTGTTCACAAGAAGGCACGTCCTTTCATGGTTCCAGCTTCTGTACAAAGAAGAAGACCTCGAAGAAAATAAAAAATGGTCTTTCAGATATCTTGGAACCATTTAGGGCAATCGCTGCATTGATGTTTGTGAAATTGTACATATGTTTGGTACAAAGTATCGCTATGCAAGTGGTGGTTATCATGCCAATTACGCTATCAACATATGTAATATTATAGTTTCGGATGACTGCGAAATTTCGCAATCCCTACCCAAATCCAAGTGTAGACCCATTAGCACTTTTAGGACATCCTAAGAAAGATATTCAAGGACTGATACCAATTCCAAACAGCGTGGGAAGCTATATAGACTTCCCTTGCAAGTTCACATTTACCCCATCTCTTACAATAGTGGAGACGCCTACAGAAAAAATTAATTAAAGATTGATATCTTTTAGGAAACATGGAAGTTTCGGCATTTCTGCTGAAATATTCGAAAATGTAGTGATTAATTCTGAAATGAAGTACACATGCTTACGTTTTTCGCTATTCGAGTAGACTAAATAGTCAATTCCATATTTTTGTTTTAATAAATATGTTACTCATAATAGTGACTCACTGGCCTGTTGTTTCGCACAGTTGAAGTTTTATTCATGAAGTCTTCCCTATAAGATCAACGTTCCAAGTAATTATGTAACCGTCTTCTCGTCTTGTGAGTTTAAATACAAAAGTAAGATATTAAAAGGTTTTTGCTTCGATTCACAGAATTGGCCAAACTTTACCGTCTTTCCCAATTATAATTGTTAGAGTTTCTCTTATATCCTCCTGTTCTCCCTATAACCCACCTCCACCATTCGGCAGTTGCACGACCGATCAAAGAATTTTTCACCAACCGGCCCGGTAACCTATTCATTACCATCATCATGAGTGCCACTATCAAGTTGGAAAACACCCAACGTAGAGATGCTTTGATTGATATCGAGAAGAAGTACCAGAAAATATGGAAGGACGAAAAAGTGTTCGAGGTTGACCCTCCAACCCTCGAAGAAGACCCAATTGAAAGCGGTGAAGAATTGAGAGCCAAGTACCCAAAGTACTTCGCTACCATGGCTTACCCTTACATGAACGGTGTCTTGCACGCTGGTCACAGTTTTACCTTGTCCAAGGTTGAATTTGCCACTGGTTTCGAAAGGATGAATGGTAAGAGAGCCTTGTTCCCATTGGGTTTCCACTGTACCGGTATGCCTATCAAGGCTGCGGCTGACAAGATCAAGAGAGAAATCGAACAGTTCGGTGAAGACTTCTCTGGTGTTCCAGCAGACGAAGACGAGGAGCCAGAAGTCAAGGTTGCTCAAAAGAAGGAGGATGTCACCAAGTTCACTGCTAAGAAGTCTAAGGCTGTCGCCAAGCAAGGTAGAGGAAAGTACCAATTCGAAATTATGATGCAATTAGGTATCACCAAAGAAGAGGTGGTCAAATTCGCCGACTCCGACTACTGGTTGCACTACTTCCCACCTTTGGTGGAAAGAGACGTCAGTGACTTCGGAGGTAGAGTTGACTGGAGAAGATCCATGGTCACCACCGATGCCAATCTTTACTACGATGCCTTCGTCAGATGGCAAATAAACCGTTTGAGAGATTGTGGTAAGATTAAGTTCGGTGAAAGATACACCATTTACTCCGAAAAGGATGGCCAAGCTTGTTTGGATCACGATAGACAATCTGGAGAAGGTGTCAACCCACAAGAATACGTTGGTATCAAGATCTTGGTGAAGGAATTTGCCGAAGATGCTCAAAAGGCACTTAAGGAAGCTAACTTCGATTTCGCCAACAAGAAGGTCTTCTTGGTGGCTGCCACCTTGAGAGCTGAAACCATGTACGGTCAAACTTGTTGTTTTGTTTCTCCAAAGCTTGAGTACGGCGTTTTCGAGGGTAAGAACGATGAATACTATATCACCACCAAGCGTGCTTTCAAGAACATGTCTTACCAAAACTTGACTCCAAAGAGAGGTTTCTACGAGCCAGTTCTTGAACTTAACGGTAAGACCTTGATTGGTTCCAAGATTCAAGCTCCTTTGGCTGTGCACAAGGAATTGAGAGTCTTGCCTATGGAAACCGTCTTGGCTACCAAGGGTACCGGTGTGGTTACTTGTGTTCCTTCTGATTCTCCAGATGATTTTGTCACCACTAGAGACTTGGCCAACAAGTCCGAATACTACCAAATCGAGAAGGACTGGGTTCAAACCGAAATTATTCCTATTGTCCAAACCGAGAAGTACGGTGACAAGTGTGCTGAATTTTTGGTCAACGACATGAAGATCCAATCTCCAAAGGACTCTGTTCAATTGGCTGCTGCCAAGGAACTTGCATACAAGGAAGGTTTCTACAATGGTATCATGAAGATTGGTAAGTACGCTGGTGAAAAGGTTGAGGTTGCCAAGCCAAAGGTCAAGAACGACTTGGTTGCATCTGGTGATGCCTTCGTGTACAATGAGCCAGAAGGTGTGGTTATTTCAAGATCCGGTGACGAGTGTATCGTTTCCTTGGAAGACCAATGGTACATTGACTATGGTGAAGAATCCTGGAAGGCTGAAGCTTTGGAATGTTTAGCTAATATGCAAACGTTCTCTAAGGAAACCAGACACGGTTTCGAAGGTGTTCTTGACTGGTTAAAGAACTGGGCTGTGACCAGAAACTTCGGTTTGGGAACAAGATTACCATGGGACAAGAAGTACTTGGTCGAGTCTTTGTCTGACTCCACTGTTTACATGGCTTACTACACCATTGCTCACTACCTTCATTCTGATTATTACGGTAAAGTAGCCGGTAAGTTTGACATCAAGCCTGAACAAATGACCGATGAAGTTTTCGATTTCATTTTCACCAAGCGTGATGAAATTACCTCCGACATTCCTATTGAACAATTGAAGCAGCTTAGAAGAGAATTTGAGTACTTCTATCCACTTGATGTTAGAGTCTCCGGTAAGGATTTGATTCCTAACCATTTGACTTTCTTCATTTACACCCATGTTGCATTGTTCCCTAAGCAATACTGGCCTCAAGGTATTCGTGCCAACGGACACTTGATGTTAAACAACGCCAAGATGTCGAAGTCCACTGGTAACTTCTTGACCTTGGAGCAAATCGTCAAGAAGTTTGGTGCTGATGCTTCCAGAATTGCCTTGGCAGATGCTGGTGATACTGTGGAAGACGCCAACTTCGATGAAGCCAATGCCAACGCTGCTATCTTGAGATTGACCACTTTCAAGGAATGGTGTGAGGAAACTGTCAAAACCAAGGACACCTTGAGAACCGGACCTCTTGACTCGTTTTTTGACAAGGCTTTTGAAAACGAAATGAACGACTTGATTGAACAAACATACGCCAACTACGATGCAACCAACTACAAGGCAGCTTTGAAGACCGGTTTGTTCGATTTCCAAACTGCCAGAGACTACTACCGTGACTCTGTTTCCAATATCGGTATGCATCACGATCTCGTCCTCAGATACATCGAAGTCCAAGCACTCATGTTGGCACCAATTGCTCCTCACTTTGCCGAGTACTTGTACCGTGAAGTTTTGGGCCGCTCGGAATCTGTGCAGAACATCAAGTTCCCAAGAGCCAACAAGGAGGTTTCTAAGTCTGTTTTGGACTCTCTTGCTTACGTCCGTGACTTGGCTAGATCTATTCGTGAAGCCGAAGCTAATGTTTTGAAGAAGAAGAAGGGCGGAAAGCCATCGGATGTGGACGTTACCAAGCCTGCCAAGTTGACCATGTACGTTTCCAAATCGTTCCCTGAATGGCAAGACAACTACATTGAAATTGTCCGTCAATTGTACGAGAGCCACTCTTTGGAAGACAACAAGGTCATCAAGGAAAAGGTTGGCAAGGACATGAAGCGTGCCATGCCATTCATTTCAGTCTTGAAGCAACGTTTGGCTACTGAAGACCCAGCTACTGTTTTCAACAGAAAGCTCACATTCAGTGAGACTGAGGTCTTGAGAGCAGTCCAAGCCAACATTCAAAGAGCTACATACTCCATCAAGGTTGAGGATATGGAGATCATTGAGTTCGATAACGGTTCTTCCGAAGGTGTCAATGTTTTCACCGGAGAAGCTGTGAAGATCGCTGTTACTGGTAAGATTGTTGATGGTGCCGTACCTGGAAACCCAGGTATTATGATCAACAACATCTAAGAGCCCTTTTGTAGGAGACTATCTTATATTGTTAGAGACCATTCCAGAAGTCGTATATATAATTAATCATGAAATAATATCTTAATAGATAAAATTAAATCGATGTACAAGTAAATCATTTATTATGCAAAGCAGGTTAAATAAGTTTGTTTCCTTCATGGGCACACATTCTTGATCCTATTGTACTAGGTGGTCTTGAGGCCACACAGTACGCTGGACCATTCCACGGGTCACTTTTACAATCCACTTGGATTTCTATTTAATCTGCAGTTCATGTAAAATTTCTGCTATGTGTGTCTCTTGAAATTTCTATTCAATCTGTAATGAATCTTAGACTCCAGTTCAAGCTACGATACCCCTTGGACCACATCACACACTGCAATATACCAAAGTAACGTTTCCATTCTGTTACTCCATAGTACTAATTTTGGTGCTACTGTGATGTCTCTTGTCTCTCACAGCCTCAAGCACTCACCAAGCAGGGTCTCCTCATAGGTTGCACCACTCACTCACTCAAATTCACTGTTTTGTAGGATTTTCCTACAATTGCTACCAGTGAAGCCTACGCAACATTTGCCGTGAGAAAAGATTCGTGGCCCCTTTATAAATTCCATTCCAGCCTCTCTACTCAATTGGGGCTATTTTGTCGAGCCTCTATACAGTTCAGCATTCTCAGCCCATCTCGTGTTCCACGCATTGAAGCGTATCTCGTGTCTCTACCTCTATACAGTTCCGGGACCATTTGTCTCTTCTGGGAAAAATCATGGCCGACAGCTGGTGGTGCAACGCCAGGGTGTCTAGACCCACCAGCTCTGTGTAATTGGGGACATATTTATCGTCTAGGGAGAAGGGGGTAGCATTGGGAATGCGGCCGCAGAACTCCATCTCTGGTTGTAGCGACTTCACGTAATCTCATGGACTTAATCTGGACTTAATCTGGCCCTAATATGGTCTCTCATGAACTCACCACTTGAATATTCTCGGTACCAGAGGTGCTCTTTTCTAAAACTCGTAGTCCACCTCCCAAGGTCGGAATAGCGTAGCAGTCCATTTCTCTGTGTGGAACTCCATACCAATTACACGGGTTTCTTCGCCAGCCGTAGTTACGCTGCTTCGTCGCATGGATCGCTCTCTAGCGCAACATTCTTAGCGAACGCAGCCGGAATACCGCCGTAGCTCCGCTACCGCCGTAGCTCCGCTACCGCACTAGGCTGCGATACCGCACCACCACCACCACCGCTACCATTACCACACTCTTCCAACGATCAGTCCCCAACTCGTAGTAACTCTAGTGTGGAAAATCAGGCAAAGGGCCTACTTCTGAAAACCATCTTGGAGCCTTGTGTTTGAACCAGCAACTGCCCATAATCGAACTTACCGTATTCGGTCCCCTTGTCTCTTTCGCTCTCTAGTCCTCACATAGTTCTCGGTGCCCAAGTGAAGCCCACATCGCGGCATCTTCATGCCCTCGCTGCAACCTGTGGGGTTGTGGAATCGCGACATTTCGCTTATTGTGAATATGTCGTGGCCAACAGATTTTACGCTTTATCGATACAGGAGATACATTATAACCCCCAGCGGAACCTCGAACTTGAACAGGCTTTGAAAACAAGGTGGCATCAGATCTCTCGAGCCGCCTCATCCTTCCACACCTGTGTTTCTTCCGAACTTTGCTCCACCCCGATATCGTGATCCAGTGGTCCAGTGGTCTAGTGGTCTAGTGGTCTAGTGGTCAAATTGTCAGTGGGCGAGTCCAGTTATCTACTGCTCTAGCGGTTATCTCCAGCGCAGGTTCACCTCTCGTCTACCCTATTCATCGAAACTCTCTCCCACGAGCTCGGTCTTCAAAACGTTTGGTGTTGACCGTGTTTTTGTCTTGTCTGGCTTCTTGACGTGTTTATCAAGCGTGTTTTTGCCTGAAAGTCTTTCATCCCAAGCTGTTGTTTTTACCGCCATTCTTCCTCTCGTTATCGACCCATCTCCCTTCATACACTCATCATGCTGTCGCCCATATCTAGAGGCAAGGTACCCCAGTTATTCCCTCTTCAACAGACGGCAGCCAAGTTCGAGTTCGAAGCAGAAAACCTCAACGGAAAACTCTGTGACGTCTGGCTCCAGAACGAATACAGAAAACTCTCCATCAAAAACGAAGTCCGTGAAAATAGAAAGAGATTCAGAAACTCCAACGATGTACCCAATGATGGCTCCACATGTGACAAGGAAAGCACGGAGTCTGCTGATGATATGATCATTTCCGACACCGACTGCAACAGTCAGAGTTCCATGGTACCAGTGCTTAGAGAACGCGATGGTTTAGTGCATCCTCCTAAAAGAAGGCTCACCACGAACGAAGGTGGTAATGTTAGCACCATCGGCTTAACTAGTTGCAACAAACCAGGGTGTCCCTCTTCTGGAACTTGTGGAGACACTTGTGGCGAAACCACCATCACTACCAGCGTTGTTGGTCCATCTACTATCCTAGTTGCATCCAATGTGACTTCTGCCAACCCAAGGACCCCTAATTCTCCCTCTCCGACACCCCCAGATTTCGAACCACAACAGCTACCACTTCCTTCTCCGATCGCTTCCCCTGTATCTGGAGAAAATGGTAAACCCCCATACAATCATATTGAGTCACAGTTGACCTCACCTTCGACTCAAGGTGAGTTGATAGAAATGATGCTCAACATTTCTAATTACTTGACTGACAGAAATCAAAATCATTTAATATTCAAACTTTTACAAAATGTGAATCGTTCATCTTTGAGCTCGCTAAATGGGATCATCGATCATAGTTTGAGAAGGGATTTGATAAGCAATTTGCCATTGGAATTAACCTACAAAATTTTATCTTACTTAGACTACAAAACTTTGCTTTCGATTTCAAGGGTATGCAAAAGTTGGTCAAAAATCATAAATAATACCGACATTTGGACCAAACTTCTTAAAAAGGATAAGCTTATCACAAGTGACAAGGTTATAGAAGAAGAGCTTCTGAATGCTGAAGAAAACCTACAAGAGTGGACCTCTGACATCCAAAAATTCAACGTTGCTCAAGTGCTTTACAAAAAGAGATGTATTATTTATAATCGTTGGATGAAACCTTCGTACAAACCTAAAAGAATCAGTGTCAAATGTCCTAGCAGCAAGGTGGTTACCTGTTTACAACATGATGATGAAAAGATTATCACCGGAATAGATGACCGCCCAATCAACATCTACAGTACAAAAACAGGAAAGTTATTAAAGGTTCTTGAAGGTCATGAAGGTGGTGTTTGGGCTTTGAAGTACACAGGAAACACTTTGGTGACAGGTGCCACGGACAGAACAATTCGGCTTTGGAATATCAAAACTGGAAGATGTACGCATATATTCCGTGGACACACTTCAACAATCCGTTGTTTGGACATCATACATCCTACCGTCATTGGAAAAGACGATAATGGCGAGGACATAATATTTCCTAAATTTCCTCTACTCATAACTGGCTCCAGGGATTACAATATCCACGTGTGGAAATTACCTTTGAGTGATGATGAGGACGAAACTGAACTGGAAGATAAAGAACCTTTCGATTGTAACGAAGTCGATAATCCATATCTTATCGCTATATTATCTGGACATACACAAGCAGTAAGAACTATCACGGGTTATGGAAATATCATCATATCAGGCTCATATGATTCAACTGTCAGAGTTTGGGATCTTCTTGATAACGGCTCTTGCAAATATGTTCTCTCAGAACACAGTGATAAGGTTTACTCTATTGCTATGGATTTTGAGACGAAGTTGTGCTATTCTGCATCGATGGACCACACAATTAATGTTTGGAACTTTGAACTTGGTAAGTTAGTCAATACTTTGGAGGGTCATACCTCACTTGTTGGTTTGGTTGAATTGGTGGATGGAATATTGGTGTCTGGTGCGGCAGATACCTCTCTTCGTATATGGGATCCCAAAACAGGTGAAAATTACCATAAACTAGAAGGGCATTCAAATTCCATTACTTGTTTCAAGCATGATGGTCTCAGAATCGTTAGTGGAAGTGAAAGAATGCTTAAGTTGTGGGACACGAAAAAGGGAAAATTCTCCAGAGATTTACTCAATGATGTTTCAGGGAATATTTGGCAGGTTAGCATCAATTATAAAAGATGTATTGCTGCCGTGCAACGTGTCAATAGTCAAGGGGAGGACGAAGCATATATTGAGATTCTTGATTTCAGTGAATCTCCTCACTCCTTGGAGCAAGCTCAAGAGTTCGAAATGGCCTAGGAATATACGATGTAATTTATTTCTATGTTGTAGAGATTATGTAGTATTGGATCAACATTCGCTATTCGGTTGATCGTATTAGTGAACCCGAGCGACACATAATGTTGAAGACATTGAGACAAGAATGTAACGGTTCTCCTATTGAACTCATTTACCCTTGTAAAGTAAGTACTTATTATTCTATAGGCTGCGGATTGTTTGGAATTATAATACAGTATTATTTCTGCTCGTCAAGAAGGTAAAGTTTTCTCAACTTACTCAACCTATCAAGGCCATCGTTAATATCAAAGGAATTTCTCCTTTTAACAGTGGACACGTTATCCATAATAATGTCCTCATCAATATTTAAGTACTCTCCATTTGGACCAATATGAGCCTTCGATGAAAGAAGCATCTCTTGGAAGTATTGATATACTTGGAGGCTTGAATGAGGATCAGAAGTTGTCATGCTGTTTATATTACAACACCAGCTTTTATGCTCTGTGAATGGATTGAACTTGGAAGTTTCTTCGATGGAATCATCTTGAAATGCTTGAAGTTTAGGATTATGGGTGATGGGATATATGCATGGTGTGAGAATTTTGGATGAAGACAAGTGAAGATATGGCTCTGGAGATGCAAAGTTATGCTCATTCGTGCTGGATAAATGGGCAGGATGATTTGGTGCTGAGTCTGCATGCATTTGGCCCACGCTAATTTGAGAGTGTTTCTCTAAGTTGAGGATCATTCGCTGGTTGCATTTGTTGCATATGAGTAATAAAATAACTTGATTGGAAAATGTTTCTACATTCAAAGACCAGCCTAGCATAGAAAACACATAGATCCATTGAGGTATCTTCCCAAGTAAAATTGAAAGATTTTCTTTGATATCTCTAAAGTATCGTTGTAAAAGCCACTGGTTTGATATGATCAAAAAGTTGGGGTCGATGGTGGCAGACATAAAAGAGTCAATAAAATATTCCTTGAACTCTGACAACACGATCCAATTATCGATGAGATTTTTCAAGTTCTTGAGATAATCGTCGATTAATAATTCGTTTGTGATATTAATATATGGTCTCAAATAGTAGATTCCTTCGAGGGGGGTTTCAAAATTCCTCCAAGAACAAGAGGTACTGTGACCATCTGTGACCACTTGTTGGATATACTTTTCCTTTAGTAATTCTTCTAATTCAGTGGAGTTTTCGGGTTCCACATCTTCCTCGAATGGAAACTGAGTTGTGGCGGATCTAGAGGGTTCATCAAATTTCAAAACAAGCTGCTTGTTGCAGTTATTACAAAGTAAATGATTCTTGGAGTTGTTCGTAATCGAAAACGACAAACATTTCCATCCGTTTCTAGCACATTTTAATTCATTGAGTGTCAGGTTTGAGCCTGGTACATTCCAGCTCATCGGCTTGAAGGTTCTCAATCTTGTTAAAAGTTGCTCGTGACTATATGGATCAAAAACGGTCATTTTGGACTTGACTTTCTTTTCCTGTTTGCCATTTAGCTTTGATTTGTGATAAGTGAAGTGATTTTTTGCCTTGACTCTTTGAAAATACTGGATATCTGGGTGGTTAGACCGAGTACTTTGGGGAGTGGACGGTGCACTTGCTTCTGGAATCGAAGTAGATTTCCGTGGGGTGTTGATGATACTAATATAATCCTGTAACACCTGCGAAGTTGAAGGGGTGTTTGTCATACTTGACAAGTAAAGACTGTGGATTAGCAATATCTTTCACCAGTACTTGTCACGTGCGGGTATATTACCACCTGAAGCCTTGCAAACCCCGAGCGAAGAGACACAAAAGATGTTATTATATTGCAAAAGTGGACGAGCACGATCTCAAGAAAAGGACTCACCAAAGTCCGAACTAATTTTGGTCTTAGAATGATACTCGAGGACACTGGTTTTACTGGCATTCTTGCAGAATCATGTGGCCTGCGGAGATGCGAGCCTCAAAATAAGTGAAATTGTGGTGCACCCCAGTGTATCCGCGCACTGTAGGTCTTTGTAAAGTGCAACCTGAGACAAAGAGACTTATTGCATTTGGGGAGGTTTTGCAATCAGATATTGCAATCAGGAGGTTTTTCATTGCCATGATGACAGAATTGATCACTTATCTGAATCGTAGGTGACAATCATGGACTTTTTCCATCAGTGATTGCAGCAATGCATTTTAGTTTCAGGGCATTGATTCCCAGTCTCGAAATTGCCAGTGGTGCATACAATTGTGATAACGGACATTTCCGAATATGTAACACTCGGAATTACGTCAGGGCCGTTTCGGTGGTTTGTGATTCGAAGTCCTACCACCCAAAGGGTATGTTCAACATTATAAAACTCTTATTGTCTTCCTGCATTTTTGTGGAGTACTTGATCTTAGCTTGTTGAGCAGCTAACAGTAGGTAGTTAGCAGTGTGGCTTAATTCTATAGATGGCTTGCCACTTGTCCGCAGTGATTATCAGAGATTCATGGTGGCATTTTTTTTTCGGTCGCACAATGTATCAACGCCCTTCAATATACCTTTTATTTTTGTAGTTGTGCTGCAAAAATCTATGTCCACAAGGCGTCAGGGACAACTTGAAGTAAACAGCTTACCAACATGGATTTCGAAAGAAAGTTTCAAGTGGTGACTAGGGGCCCATCAAGCTGAATATAGGAAGATTTCGATTGAATAGAAAAAAATCGAACGATAAATCTGGTCGAAATGCTGCAAATGATTTGGTTGGTACCAAATAATAGAATCGTATGAAATGTCATAAGACCTTAGGATTTTCTGTGCTTGTTTAATATCTGCAATTTTTACAAAGGCTACCCATGATAAGTAATGCATAGATTGAAGCCCGAACCCTCCTCCAAGTGTTTAACGTCGTTAGATGGACTCAAAAAGTCTTCTTATTCGATTTTCTCGATCTTCACAGGAAAACGCTGTTGAACTTCAATGAAGAGACGCAGACCTTTAATCTTGTGTGCATGGAACTGAACTTCAAATTTTGAGCATCATCAAGTGCTTCTTCATGGGAGCACTGGCATACCTTAAAAGTAGAGTTCCTACATGATTGATTCTGGTAGGACTCGCACGAGCTTCAACAGTGTGCTGCCAATCTGATGTGCATATGCAGTACTACTAAGTCATGCTGTGCAAGATATAATTACAAGTGCTTCATTCATCGTT
Source organism: Suhomyces terraborum (assembly GCA_030582495.1). Lineage (NCBI taxonomy): Eukaryota > Fungi > Ascomycota > Pichiomycetes > Serinales > Debaryomycetaceae > Suhomyces > Suhomyces terraborum. The sequence goes on along the minus strand of JAKTXJ010000033.1, from coordinate 18,465 downwards.
CACATACTGCTAAAGAGATTATACTGAAGGTAGAAGTTTTACTTGGAAATATCTAGAGAGGGTAAACCAACTTATACAGTTTCCTCGATTCAATTAGCATGAAGTTTGAGCGATGGTATCGTACTTGAAGAGTAGTGACTACATCACGTGGCACTTTTCGCGTGATCCACTATTAATCGTCGATTTCTGGATTTCTCATGTACGTTCACTCTAATAACTTCTCCTCCATCATGTCGAAGAAACCAACGTTAGAGGAAGTCGATGACGATATCGACAACATGGATATGGACATTGCTGAGTTCGATCCATCATTAAGAACCCCTATAGCTCCATTGAGACCTCAGCCTCTGGTGGTCAGATCACAAGATGAGGGCCTTCCTGCCTTTCCTACACCTTCACAAGCTCTGAACATTCCCAATCACCAAAAGGTAAACCAACGTGATATAGTAGACTCTAATGCATTTTCTCAAGAGGAAAGGGAAGAATTACAACGTTTCCAGGTGATCTATCCTTGCTATTTTGATGCCCAAAGATCTCACAAAGAAGGCAGAAGAGTCAGTGAAAAAAATGCAGTTTTCAATCCTTTGGCCAAAACTATCAGTGACGCTTGCAGATCGTTGAACTTGCCAGTTCTTTTGGAGTTGGACAAAACTCACCCTCAAGATTTTGGAAACCCTGGTAGAGTCAGAGTGATGATCAAAGACAGCAAAGCTGGAGGCAAGGTCATTGATCCCAGATTCCAAAACAAGAGAACGTTATTGAACACCATAGCAGCATATTTGAAGCAGCACCCCACCACATTGGCCAGCATTGGTCCAAAGAGCGGAATTGCTCTTCCTCCTGAATTTGAACATGGATTTACACCTGACGAGATCCCATTGGTGAAGGGTTTCAAGATGAACAACATCGTACCAGTGCACTCCAATTTTACTCTTAAGCATCCCATGACCAAGTCTATCTACGATCCAGAACCAGAAGAGCCACAATACAAGGCACCTGTGGCTCCAAAGCAACCTAAGAAGAAGGTGATGAAGATCAGAGGATAGTGGCTACGTCGATCATGTAAAATATCAATATATAATCTATTTTGGAGCGTACTTGCTTCTGTAGGCTTGAATGGCCTCGACTTCGCTAGGGCTGATCTTGTCCTTCAAGTGGTCGATGATGTCGGTCAACGACACAATAGACACCACAGGGATGCCGTAACGAGCAGAAACAGCTTGGGTGGCAGAGCTGTCGGAGTCTTTGGTGGTTTCTTGTCTATCCAAGGCAATGATACAACCAACCACAGTACCCTTCTCGCCGGCAATGATCTCAAAGGCTTCGTTGATGGCAGTACCTGCGGTCATGACATCATCAATGATCAAGATTTTCTTTCCTGTCAACTCACAGCCGACGATGGAACCACCTTCACCGTGGTCCTTCTTCTCCTTTCTGTTGAAAGAGTAGCCCACACTGGCGTAGTTTTCTGGGTCCAACTCGGCCAACTTAGCCACGGTGATGGCGGCCAAAGGAATCCCCTTGTAGGCAGGACCAAACAACACGTCGAACTTAATGCCAGACTTGATGATGGCCTTAGCGTAGGAGGAGGCCAAAGTGGACAACAACTTTCCGGTGTTGAAGAATCCCAAGTTGAAGAAGTATGGAGATTCTCTTCCGGATTTCAAGACGAACGAGCCGAACTTGAGGGCGTTAGATTCCAAGGCAAGGTCTAAGAAGTCGGTTTTGTAGGATTGCATTGTACAGGCGCTCTCTCTTTTCTGGACGTAGTAAAGAGGAGGACGGTTGAAGACGGTGGTGAAAATTTCCTTATGATGATGGCTTACGTAAGCATTGGCCTGCTGGGTAGCACTGAGGGTCCTAAGAAGTGCAAGCGAGGTTCTGCGAGAGTTTCAAATGGGAGAAATACGAGACGAATGCTCACGGCATTACGATAGGAAGAAGCAGGAACAGAGCAAGAGGATCAGGGCAATTGAGGATAATTCCATATACTGAGCCAGAAGTGAAGGACCAACGGTAAGATTTGCTATCGATTTTTGGTGGACTCTGCTAATACCTTAGTGGCTCTCTGAGTGGCATCGTAGGACTTCTGCCAGTTTCAAGTAGCTTTCGAAGTATTTTCCTGAGTTGCCTTACAAGAGCACTCTGAACAGGTTTTCAGTGGTTTCGAGTGATTACTGCCGTATTTCGTGGATATCGAGGAGACCTCCAGATCGTATGTTAAGGCCACAAATTGCCAATTAACCTGCTGTGACTCCTTTTATGAGTGAATCGTGTGTAGACATCATCGTAGACGAATCAGCTTATTGGAGCACTGCGTTCTTACTAGTCTTCGGACTCTTCCGTGTTTCACGTAGATATAGTTTGAGGCATGGTTAGCAATGCGCAATTTCTGTCATAGAACACTTTCCATACATGTGTGCCCTTGCCGTTCGGTGACTTCAAGGTGACAGCCGCACCTTAGGCTAATTCTAGTGACGAAACGATGATAATTGAGACGAAGTACCGAAGCTCAACTTGAGAGCATTTGGAGCGGATTCCTCGAGGTATCAGAGAAATCGATGGAACACGGAGGTATAGGGATGTGTGATCGTTGATCCCCTGGTTCTATCCTCGAACTATCTGGGAATTAATTAGGTCAGCTACACCGAAAACTGCCGCATGGGGAACGAAAGGTTGGTAGTGCTAATTTATAACTCCCAAAATAGCGCACTGAGGGATTTGAATTGGGAATTTCACAGGACAACGTGAGTACCAACACATCCACTCAGCACAGACGGTCACATTCCACATTCTCAAGTGCCAAATGCCTCAAATCATAATAAGGGCCTATATACGATGATGGGCTGAGAAAATAGGCTAACATGGGCGACAAGGGCGATCAAGTAGTGTGTCCTGAGAGAATAGCTAATCCCGAAGGCTGTGGTGAGAAGCTACGACAGAAGGGCTTAGGAGGGCATAATAATTGACAGTAGGACACACAGTGAGGGCAAAGGAAGAGGAGAGTGAGCTTAGAAGCGCATAGGAAGGATAAAGTAACAGTAGAGAGAATAATAAGAGTAGAAATAATAGAGAGGATAGTAAGAGTAGAAATAATAGGGAGAATAGTAAGAGTAGAAATAATAGAAGGACACAGTAAGAGCAGAATTAATAGAAAAGGCATAGGATGGGTAGAAACGGCATAAATATGGGCATACGACTTAAATTCTATGAACCACTAGCTGGAACAGTAGAATGGCATCATATGCTCGAATGCTAGCACCTTCAGGTGTTGAGTAGAAAACCATGGATTCAGTATTTGAGCGATTTGAGCGATTTGTATGATTTGTTTATGGTGCGAGCGAAACCAAAGTGCCCAAATTGAGACCTCAATTACAAAACAACCAAGTGACTAGGAAGAACGCATCCTGAATTGCCAGATTGGCCAAAGTACGGCCACTTGTGCTTGCTCTACACACCAGCGCCAGCAATAGAAGCCCAGCAGTGACCCCCACGGCTCAATTCCGTGTTTCATTACGGTTCCTGCCATCGTAGCCACCTAACCACCTCAACAATCGTCAGATCTTTAGAGCAGATCTTTTTATTGTGGCAGTTCTCGAGGCCCGCATATACCGACCCTCTCATTTTCAAGGGTGCAACTCCACAACCTTCTCCCCTGGGATGGAAATAATCACGCAGAAGGTGTATCCAGATAAGGCAGAATGGAACCACATACAGAGGTCAATGCCAGTGTAATCGTATATTGACCTCTGTACAAGCGTGGGAATGATGTGAGTCTCCCCTACTCTGCATCGTGCTCTAACAACGATGCATCTTCGCAGCATCACACCTATCCACTTCACGTCCAATGCCTATCCCGCTAACGATCACACTACATCATGCGAGTTGTGTCCGCCCCTTTTCTACTTCCCTCTTTCCTATTCCCCTACACTCTTCCCCTTGCTCCCATCCTCGTACGCTCTCGTCCCTTTCCTTTCCTCCTATACATTGCCGTGCTGGGAAACATTGTTCTTCTCAGCCCCACCTACGTCACAGGCGCATCATGTTTGTGCCATGAGGGATTTCCAAAATAACTCATTTTTGCAGCCGCGACGTGGTGCGCACTCCACGTCAGAAATGGTTCCAGTGTCACAACTGCCAATAGAAGAATTCCCTCACAGTATTACGGCCTGTGTGCTCCCATTGAGGAGCACATGAAGATCCATTGGGACCCCCGATGCTCCAATTGGAGCACCCATGGCCCAAAGGACGTCTCGTTACCCGGCACCATGACGTAGAAAATCTCCTCATTGGTGTGGTCAGTGCTCGTTCTCCGTGACACGTCGCTAGTGTGAGGCTCTGCGTCGGGCTCTATCAAGGCAATTTTCAATCACCGCACCGTAAATTGGCCAATTAATTAATTGGCCCGTTCAATAGCTAATTAATTAACTCTACGTGAACAATTTGCGTTGGGGGTTGGACTCTGGTGGTGGCTGCCGTACGCCACGAGGACTCGGCCGGCCCTTGTGATTTGCGTACCAAACGGTGGACTAAAAAACTGGAGTATTGTCTCTCCGTATAAAGCTTGTCAGTTCGCACTGGTTGAATCAATAGCACAACATTAATAACAAGGTACACGCTCCACATAGCTATTAGGTCTAGTCATGGAACCAACATCCACCTACTCAGACGTGTCTGTTAACAAATACGACGAAGAAAGCTCTGCGGTGTTCACCGAGGAGAAAATCCGCTTCGACGAAGATGACTTGGAAGCAGGCCAAAATGGAATCAAGAAGAGAAAGAGACGGTTCTCTATGCACAGTCGCGACAGCAAAACCTCCATGTTCACCATATCCGAGAAGCCTCAGCCAGAAACCGTGATTCCTGCCATCTTCAAGACCATTTCCTACAAGGTTGAAAATGAACTCGAGCAACAGGCCAAATTGGATTCTGCTGGTGGACCCAGCAAATTCACCCTGGTGGATTACCACACTGCATCTTTGGAATCTATCGTTTCTCGTTTCCACACCAGTCAAGTATCTGGGTTGACCGATTCGCAATGGAATTCTTCCTTCAAGCAATATGGAGCTAACCTCCAGTCTAAACCTCCCTCGGGATTGCTCAAGAAGATCTTCATGAACTTTTTCGGAGGTTTTGGACTTCTTCTTGCCACTGGTGGTATCTTGTGTTGTATCTCGTGGAAACCATTGGGTGAGCCCCCAGCTGTGGCCAATTTGATTCTTGGTATCGTGTTGTTCGTGGTTTTTTTGGCCCAAGCATTGTTTAACTTTTTCCAGGATTTCTCTTCATCCAGGGTGATGGACTCGATCCACGATATGATTTCCACAGAAAGCACCGTCGTCAGAAACGGTCAAACCCTCAAGATCGAATCCAAGGATTTGGTTCCAGGTGATCTCGTCCTTTTCGCAGCCGGTGACAAGATTCCAGCAGATATCAGAATTTGCGAAGCTTCCCCAGATTTATCATTTGACAGATCCATTTTGACAGGTGAATCAAACCCAATCCCTGCTAGTGCCTCCAGTGACCCAGAAAAGACAAACTACTTAGAATGTAACAGTATCGCCATGCAAGGTACTTTTGGAGTCAACGGGTCTGGCCGTGGTATTGTGGTTGCAACTGGTGACGATACCATCTTCGGTAGCATTGCGAAATTGACCTCGAAACCCAAGAAAGGCTTGACTCCATTGCAATGGGAAATTCTTCGGTTTGTGGCCTTGACTTCTTCTATTATTGTCGCCTTGGTGGTTTTGGTGGTGATTCTCTGGGCTGCTTGGTTGCGTCACAGTTATCCTCACTGGATCGATGTTCCTACTTTGATTGTGGATATTGTGTCTGTTGCAGTTGCTTTTATTCCTGAAGGTTTGCCTATTGCTTTGACCACTTGTTTGATCATTACTGCCAACGAAATGAGAAAGAGCAAGATCTTGTGTAAGTCGTTGTCTGTTGTCGAAACTTTGGGATCGATCAGTGTTTTGTGCTTTGACAAGACTGGTACTTTGACCAAGAATGCCATGGTCGTTACCAATGTGTGTGACGGATTGCAAGAGAAAGAGCTTGATGAGGTGGATAGTAACAACCTGGCTGACTTGCATTTGATGACTATTGCTTCCATTTGCAATGAATCTTCTGTCGTCAACCTGAAGGCAGTCAATGGTAATGCCACCGACCGTGCTATTCTTCAATTTGCACAAGATATGAGTGGATCGGTTGAGTCTTTCCAGAACAGATGGAAGAAGCTGTTTGAGGTGGCTTTCAATTCTAAGGAGAAGTACATGGCATCCTTATTGGTTCCAGAAACCAATGAGCCTGCCATCTGGAATGATATCGGTTTCAATTCGGATTATATTGAGTACGAAAATGAATTTTTGTTGACTGTGAAGGGAGCCCCTGATATCTTATTGGAGAACTGTGGTTTCGTATTGGAGAAGAACAACACTTTGGCTCCTATGACTGAAGAGTACAAGCAGAAAATACAGAACATTCAACACAACTGGTCTAGAAAGGGAAAGAGAGTGGTGATGTTGTGCTCTAAGTTGATTCCTAAGCAATCCTTGAATCTCAAAGATAAGGTAGAATCCGTTCAGAGAATTAGAGATTTTGTCAAAGAGGAAATGATCTTGGTTGGTTTGTTGGGTATTGAAGATCCTCCTAGAAAGGATATCGACAGGGTCATTAACACCTTGAGAGAAGCTGGAATTAAGATTATCATGATTACTGGTGATTTTGAGTTGACTGGTTTATCCATTGCCCATCAATGTGGTATTGTCACTTCAGAAAAGGTTGATACTGTGAATGACCTCTCCTTTGCACCAGAGAAATTGGATGAGGAATACTCGAGGGCTATTTCGATCACTGGTCCACAATTGAAGTATATCTCAGAAGAGCAATGGGAGAATTTGATCCAGTACAACGAACTTGTTTTCACCAGAACTACCCCAGAACAGAAACTCTTGATCATTAAGCAATTCCAAAAGTACAAACAAGTTATTGGTATGACTGGAGATGGTATTAACGATGCTCCTTCATTGAAGCAAGCTGATGTTGGTATTTCCATCATCAGTGCCTCCGATATTGCCAAAGAAGCTGCTGATTTGATCTTGATGGACGGAGAAAACGAAGATTACATTTTCTTCAGTATTATCGAAGCTTTGAAGTACGGAAGATTGGTTTTCGAGAATTTGAAGAAGACTATTGGTTATTTGTTGCCTGCTGGTACCTATGCTGAGCTTTGGCCAGTATTGTTGAGTGTTATCTTCGGTATGCCTCAGATGTTGTCTTCATTCTGTATGATTATCATCTGTTGCGTAACCGATTGTATGGGAGCTATGATGTTGGCCTACGAAAAGGACGAGAGAAACTTGTTGAAGAAAAAACCCAGAAGTGTTACTAAGGAGAGATTGGTAGACTTCAAATTATTCCTTCATTCTTATTTCACTATTGGTACCTTCTACACTTTCACCTCGATGTTGTTGTCTTTCATCTACTTACAAAGTAAGGGCGTTCCATTTGGTAAACTCACCTTGTCATATGGTTCCTTCAATGATATTCCTAACGTTCTGGAACATATCAATACTGCCTCTTCTGTCTACTTCAACAATTTGGTGATAATGCAACTCTTCAACTTGATGGCTTTCAGAACAAGATACTTGAGTATTTTCCAACAATCCCCATTCAAGAACTACCGTTTATTCATAGCTATGCCAATTGCCTTCGGAGCAACCTTCATTATCAACTATATTCCAGGTATTCAAAACACCTTAGGATCCGGTATTGTCCCGGTGCAGTACTACTTCATTTCGCTTGGGTTCGGTGTGGCTGTCCTTGCTTACGATGAGTTGAGAAAGCTTGTGAATAGAAAGTACCCTAAGGGTCCACTTGCCAAGATTGCCTGGTAAGCTCGAATAGTTGATATGGCTATAATTGTACAAACCTACATATAATATTTAATATAGAGTTCTGGGTGTATTGAAGTGAGATACATGTATTATTCATGTTAGATATTTCACAAAGAAACAAGGGACCCAATTGTTGAAAAAGAAAGCGAGTAGACTTGGTAGTTGAGCTGGATATGTGAGAGGCTATCTTTTGAACTAGAAACGTTGAAGTAAATAGTGATTGACTTTTGGCTGCGAAAAATCGACCAATAGTTCTTTTCCTAGTGCCCGCACTGTGTCAAGAGTATCAATTGATCCATGCATCGTTTGGAGCACTCATCGAGAATGCTAGATATATGTCGTTCCAAGATCATGGGGGTACTCTTTGATTCTGACGAGAACATGAGCGTCTGTTCAACGGTTAATACCACCTCACTGTTGAGACTAATACTTAGATCCAAAATATGCTCTCTGTATTCCTACGAGTAGGTGTGCGAGGAGATCAAACACGAAGGGTGAGACGCCATCACAATATTCATGGTCCTTCGCTTAATGCACGTTCTGACTCCAGCACCTGCTCCCTATATTCTCACCGAAACGGAATTTGAGACAATACATATCAAGCCTACAAATGATAGGAAATCCACACAATTTCTCGACCACGTATCAGTGAGCTCGCACAGTTTCTCCAGCACGAACCAATGAACTCACACAGTTCTTCGAGCACGAACCAGTGAGCTCCTTATCGAGGTCCCACTAGGCACACAAGTATCACTGGTCCGATGTCCCGTGGTTACGTAGTGGGTCGTGCGCACACCGCCCAACGAAGTGTGCTCATATTCACTCCACTTTCATCAACAGCCAAACAGACACAACATGCACCTCATGCCACTAAAAGTTCAACTCCGGCCCTGGATCTTCGGAGTCGGCCCACTATGGGCCGGACTCCTTATCGACGTTGGTGCCTGCCCATTAACGGGACCCAAAGTGCCCCATGGTCCCCCACAGTCACCCCACGCACCGCTGATATCACGTAATTAACGAAGCTGCGAATTATCAGATCACCTGTTCCCCTCAGCGCACCCCACAAAAATCACCACCTCCAGCAAATCACTTGGAAGATCATATCCCGGGATGTACCACGTCACAATCACAAATTCTTTCACGGTGTCAACATCATGTCTCGCTAGGGCAATAGGCGTGATTTTTCGAACCGTTCTACCGTTCTACGGGGTCTCTCCCTGGAAATTAGTACAGGCAGTGATGAATTGAGAATTGCACTGAGTTCCGACGCCTGGGTGAAAAATCTCCTGGAACTACCATTGCCATTGGCGCGGTGTGATCGGCCCCTGGGGCTTTTGCCATGGCCATTAGCTCTGGGTACGGGTTGTTTCTTTTGCGTCGGCCGGCCGCTTACCCAGCGTAGTATGAAGGTGTAGTGTTCAGAGTGTCCAAAGTGTCCAAAGTGCCTCAAGTACCAAAGTTATTAGTAGATTATTTATGAAGTGTCGTAGTGTCACTGTCTCTTTTCCTGGTCCCCCATTTTCCGCACCCTTAGGGATGCACGGTGCCAGGCAAAAAGTGCACTGCACTGCATCACTTCACTCCAAGCAAGGGGCCTGTTTCTTTCGCTAACCTCAAAGCTGTAGAAGCGCCACTCAGAATGCGATCTCCACTCGATCATGACTCTGTTTCAATTTTCGCCCTTTCTTTGCCCGTCCATCTTCCCTTTTTCCTGTATTTCCTCGTTCTCTCTTCCCTGTCTACTTGCCTGTCTACCCTGCATGCCAGGTAATACGCCCGCGCACGACTGCGTGGTGTGGTGATGTTGCGGTGGGGCATGATGCCCACCAGCCAATTACCTCCTGTTCCCCACTGGTATATAAAGAACCGCTTGTCAGTGTGTGGAAGCTTGACGATTTTTCAGTTTCCTCGACGTCTCCAATTGTTCCAGTCCCCTCGATTGTGCCAATCTCCTCAATTGTACCTTCCACTCGTACCAATTGAAACTCCAGCGTCGCTTAACTTTTAGTTCCATTCGCATCTAAACTCCGGCGTATTCTCGTCACTCATCGCAACTCGTTGTTTGACCAACTTTGACATCAAGTCCGTCCGTCTCGACAAGCTCGACTCATATCCCAGTCATGTCCGTCTCAATTGAAACCGTCGCCACCACCCCGTTCCAAGATCAAAAGCCTGGAACTTCAGGGTTGAGAAAGAAGGTGTCTGTGTTCAAGCAGCAACACTACACCGAGAATTTTATTCAGGCCATTTTGGATGCCATCCCAGAAGGTGCCCAGGGCGCCACCCTCGTGGTCGGAGGTGATGGTAGATACTACAACGACTACGTGATCCAATTGATTGCTAAAATCGCCGCCGGTAACGGAGTCAAGAAGCTTATTGTGGGTCAAAAGGGTTTTCTTTCCACTCCAGCCACCTCCAACGTGATCCGTATCAGAAACGCTACTGGTGGTATCATCTTGACTGCCAGTCACAACCCAGGTGGTCCAAAGAACGACTTGGGTATCAAGTACAACTTGGGCAATGGTGGTCCAGCCCCAGAATCGGTCACCAACAAGATCTACGAAGTTTCCAAGAACTTGACTCACTACAAATTGGTCCAATTGGACGAAATTGACATCAACACGATCGGAACCGTGCAAGCAGGCCCAATTGAAATCGAAATCATCGATCCTGTTCAAGATTACACCGATATGTTGAAGGAGATTTTCGATTTCCCCCTCATCCAATCTTTCATTGAGAAGTCCGACGGCTTCAAGGTGTTATTTGATGCATTGAATGGTATCACCGGTCCTTACGGTTATAAAATTCTTGTGGAAGAATTGGGATTGTCCGAAGACTCCATTCAAAACTTCAAGCCATTGGAAGACTTCGGTGGTTTGCACCCAGATCCAAATTTGACTTACGCTCACACGTTGGTAGAGAGGGTTGACAAGGAAGGAATTGCTTTCGGTGCTGCCTCTGATGGTGATGGTGACAGAAACATGATCTATGGTGCTGGAACTTTCGTTTCTCCTGGTGATTCTGTTGCCATCATTGCCGAATATGCAGACTCCATTCCATATTTCAAGAAGCAAGGAGTTTACGGTTTGGCTAGATCAATGCCAACCTCCGGAGCCATAGACTTGGTAGCCAAGGCCAAAGGTCTTGAAGTTTATGAAGTTCCAACTGGTTGGAAATTTTTCTGCTCTTTATTCGATGCTAAGAAGTTGAGTATCTGTGGAGAAGAATCTTTCGGTACTGGTTCCAATCATATTAGAGAGAAGGATGGTTTGTGGGCAATTGTTGCATGGTTGAATGTTTTGGCTGATTACCACCAAAAGCACCCCGACTCTCCAACTTCTATTGAAATTGTGCAAAACTCTTTCTGGGAAAAGTACGGTAGAACTTTCTTCACCAGATACGATTTCGAGGAGGTACCATCCGAAGGTGCCAATAAGGTCATTGAATTATTGAGTGGAATTGTTAGCTCAAAGAAGAAGGGCGATGAATTGGCACCAGGTTACATCATTGAAGAAGGTGATGATTTCTCTTACACTGACTTAGATGGAAGTGTTTCCAAGAACCAAGGTCTTTTCATTAGATTCAAAGATGGTTTACGTTTCATTGTAAGATTATCTGGAACTGGTTCCTCGGGTGCCACCGTGAGATTATACTTGGAAAAGTACTCCGCAGACAAGTCTACCTACACTCAGAAGGTCGATCAATTCTTAGAGAAAGACATCAAGTTCGTCTTAGAGTTGTTGAAGTTTAAGGAGTTTTTAGGTAAGGATACACCAGATGTTCGTACCTGAGCTCAGGAAACAAAACTCTTCTACTGTCCTCATATTTCACATGTAATGTACAGAAAACCTATTTCTCTAAATAAATAATATATTTTACTTCATAATCCTTAAATTAACTTTGGTATTACCGACCTCTAACGTAAACTCTAGCGTAACTTTCTCATCGAATCATTATTTAACCCAACTTGGGCTTTTTGGAGTCATCTTCCCCGTAACCAGAGGCAACAGAATCATCGTGCTCTCTCTTAAGAGCAGGTAAAGTTATGCCGCTTCTGTTGGCAGTGGGAATGGATGAAGGAACTTGTCTGATAGAAGGAAGAACTGGGTGATGTATAGAGTGTTGAGCTGGAGCTTGTGAAATTCCATGCTGGAAAGGGTGACCTGTAGGAGGAGGTAAGGCTGAACCGGAAGTTGGAACGCTGGTAGAATTTGAAGTCACTGATGCGGTGGTGGCAGAAGCAACAGGGGCACTAGCAGGCTGAGGTCCTGAAGGTGAAGAATATGGTGGATTAGCATTTGCTGGGTATTGAGCTTGACCATTATTGAAATTCAAGACCTCGTCCAATCTCTTTCTCATTGAATTTTCTCTTAACCTAGCAGCTTGTTCCATGGCTTCCAATTCCATAATTCTAGTTCTGTATAAGTCATTTACAAGCTCGAGTTCTGAAATTCTCGTTTTCAAGAGAGTTATTTCGTGAGCATTACCTGAGCGATCAGCTCCAGCACCTGATCCTGATCCCGAACCAGATCCTGAAGCGCCATCTTTGCGGTCATTCTGCTCGTTGGAATTTGGTCTCTTATCATTGTTATCTTGACCACCATAGTTGGATTGACTAAGTTGACCCGATTGTGAGCCAGATTGGTTGGAATAGTTAAATCCACCCTGGAAATGAGGTAATGTACTTTTATCGGATGCTTGATTTATGGGAGGAAGGGATGTACCGTTGGAAACAGGAGCAGTGGCATTAACTAGTTCTGGAGAATGGACCTGCGAGATGGCTGGTGTAGAAGTCTGTGAATGCTGCAGAGATGATAAATGGAATTGAGGTCCAAATGAAGGAGAAGCTCCGAGCGCTGGCAACTTTGGAGGTTGATTGTTGACTGTACTGGTGTAGTGAGCTCCACCAAGTGCAGAGGAAGGAGTAGAGAATATCGAGGGAGACGAAGATTCTCTCTTTATATCGCTAGATCTAGACTTGTTCATCAAGGAAACTCCAGCAACATTAGTACCCCCAATCTTAAATGTGGCACTTGGTCCAAGCTCATTAGACATATTCTCTAAGGCACCAGCAGCTGCATGAACCGGGTTCAATTTTTCGGAATCTCTGGCATTAGACACAGAAGAGGTCGTGGAAAGGAGCAAGGGAGAGGTGATCCTTTGCAAGCCGGGAGCAAATTGAGTAGGCGTGGATGACGGGTAGTGCAATGGTTGAACAATGTGCTGGTGGTGGTGGTTAGACAAGCCTGGAACCTGAGGTGGGTTATTTGGTGTCAAGTGAGGAGGTAAATGATGATGGTGGTGATGGTGATGAAAGGTGTTGCTGATAGGATGCATAAACGAGCCAGAACCTGTCACTGAGCCAGGTGTGGCCGTAGCATTACGCAACACATTAGGAGTAGAGACGCCTGAAGCAGAAGCAGATGTAGGCATTGAGGTGGCCAGGCCACTAGCAGGCAATAAAGGAGTCAAATCTGAAGCCCCAGATTTTTGTTTCTTGGGCTTTGGGGACTTCTTCTCCTTGGAGTCCTTGGATTTTAATTCTGGGGTGTTTGGGCCGGAGGAGTTCTTGGAGGTGCTGCCGATAGTAGAGGATCCCAGCGATTGCTGCTTGATTCTGTTTCTGGACTTAATGGTGTCAGTCTTCAAGGAGATTGGTCTTGGACGGCCGTGGAGCTTGAGGAAAAGACCACAGGCATTACACAACACTTGACCGGTTTCATCTCTTCTCCACAAGGGGGTGGTTTGTGTCTTACAGTTGCGGCAAACGGGACTGGTGATGTTGGACTTGGTAGTGGTGGTGCCGTTGTTGACGTGGGTGGTGGTCTTGGCGTTGGGATGGGCGGGGTTTTGCGTAGACGCCGATGGGGGATGAGAGGCAGGAGGACTGGGGTACTGGGCCTGATGGACCTTTTCGGGAGGCAGGGTCACCGACTTGGGGGCCGCCGAGGTCGAGCCATTGGACTTGATGGGGGATGGCGGCGTGGTGGCGGCGGCATGGTGGCCGTTGGTGGGCTGGGGGTGCACGGGAGGAAGACGGTGTTGGATCTCACTCATGGCGAAGAAGAGGAGAGAGTCTCGAGGAATTGCACTGCGACTGGAAAAGTCAAACGTTAATGATAAGAGGTGCGGTTTGGCGGATGGATGACGGCAAACAACAGCGCGTAGGGACGATGGAGGTAGGGATTCGGGGGAGTCGAGAGATTCAGTCGGGTCAGGCCGTTGGACAGAGGCTTCGAAGGAAAGGAGAATGGATGTGGTGGTGTCGGGGGTTGGGAGATTTTTGGTTGTCACGAAGCGGAAGGATCACTATCTCGCTATCTGTCCTTATCTATGAGGATTGTACAAGATAAACAAAACGAAAAGCCGGGACACGGGGATACGGATAGAAACTCCAAGGACACAGAGTTCTAGCAGGGTAAGGCTCCAGAAAACGAACGACTCTGAAGTACGGACAATTCGAGATCGATAAAAGATAGTGGTGGAAATCCAGTTGATAAAGATTAGAAAAATTTTTTTCAGTTGCAACGGCTTTGTGCCACAGGTTATCAGGGTTACTTAAGCGGGCGCCATCTGCTGACGTCAGCAGATGGGTTTAACCGGGAGGGTAGGGGTTGCACTCGGCTTATTTGGGAGCTGGTCTGGAAAAGGCTAGGGGATGAAAAGGCCGTATGGAGTAACAGGCCTGATTTGTTACCTAATGGGGTCGTTATCTAGGGAGATGTGTTAGAGGGGAGCCGTTTGGGCATGGTGCTACAAGAGATTGCCCGAGGCGGCTTATCGTGGGGAGAGGGACTGTAGTGCTGGCCCTGAGCCTGATAAGATAAAGGGGTTGGGGGTGCTGGGAGACCGCTTGGTGGAGGGGTGGATGGAGTTGGAGCCGAAGTTTATTTGTGAAATTTGGAGGCTCTGGAAACACTGGAGGGTGAGGTGGGCTGATTGTGCGGGTTCTGGGGCCATGTGTTATGGGGCCATGGTGAGCGGTGTTTTGATGTTTTGATTTGGGGTGGAGCGTTGGGGAGTCTGAAGAGTAAGTGGAGTCGGTAGAGGTGGGAGTGTTTGGGGAGTTTGGCGGGGCCACTGCCGACTGTGTGAGCTCTGTGAAATGTGACAGCTGGAGAGAATGGAGGGCCCGAATCAGATGCGCTCTGAGTATGGGGCCCCAAATGAGCCTGCCCCGTCAGCCAAAGCAGAAGAGCAAGAAGGGGGACGGGAGAGAAGGAGAGAATGAGATCGGGAGAGAAGGACGGGGGTTATGAGGAGCGATTGGAATTGGAATTAGAGGAAGCACCAGCGGTATACGGTCCCAACTGGTTCCGCCAGTGGGAGGAGGTTTTTCGGCCCTCTGGTCTCACTGAAAAATTGGCAGTTTCAGAATGAGGGCGAGCGAGATGTGGACCTAGGGATCTGCAAAGATCAAGCCTATTGTCCGCACGGGTGTTTACGATTCGATCTCGTGTACTATTTATAAAGGTCATCGACGGAGCCGGAATTGCACACGGATATGGCCATGGGCCGGGATCCACCAGTGGTGTCTGAAACCTCCGCCGATAACGTGATGCCCAACCTTCACATCGGGCCAAACCACGGTTGCTGGATCGCGGACGTGCGCCCACCGGGAATCCCGATTGGCGCATCGCGGGAACTCAACCGTTCTAGTCCCTCCATCTGACAAATGAAGAGGACTCTTTGGCCGTGGGGACTTCGTGGTGAGCTCAAAACACCAGAAACGCACAGATCCCGCCTCGGGCTCTCTGCCAATCAGAGTGCCTCCTCGGGCTCGCTCTTGGCTCGGGCGGATCACACCATACAAGCCAAGCTTTGACGGCCAGAGCCTCGGCGGGTCACGTGCCTTGGCCGTTGGGCATTCGATGCTTACGTTTTAAACCAAGCACTAGTTCCCACCAATCCGATAAGATTAGCCCGATTTGTCGCGTGGATATGGGGTCGTGCGCTGCACTATCAGGCAGTGCCAGGCAGTGGAAAGTCGAAGCGAGCCGTGGAAAGCGTCACGTGGCACACGTCTCGATGTTGCATCGAACTGCCAAAGTCGGTGAGGAGGATAACAGGTGGAAAGTGTGGCACGTGACCCACTTTTGTTATCGCTTTCCACAGTCCTCCAAAGTATCATGTCCGTGAAACAAGACTATACCAACCTCGCCGACAGGCTCATAGCTGCGTATGCACGTCAGAGCTTGGAGAAAGCCCAGTCCAAGAAAAAGATCCGTGCAAATACTCCCCAGGATGCCCAATTCACCAACAAAATCTTGAATCTAGCACGTTCATGGAAGCACAATAGCCCGGAGGCCACTGATGCTGTGTTGGACACCATAGACCTTGGGTCGATCTACGAGGGTGTGGAGTCAAGAGAAGCAGCTTCCGCAGCAGACTCACCCCTCGTGTATGAAGATTTCTTGGTGCAACAGCTTCTTCACTATTTCAAGCACGACTTCTTCCAATGGTTCAACAAGCCCAAATGTCCTCGGTGTAGCACCGACGAACACATCGTTGCCATTGGTTCCAGGCCCTACAGCCAACCGTCGAACCCGGACGGTGTCTCGATTGTTGAAATCTACCAGTGCAGTACGTGCTCCTCCACGGTTGAGTTTCCTCGTTTGAACAACCCCGTTGCCCTTCTCCGAACCAGACAAGGCAGATGCGGCGAATGGGTCAATTGTTTTCTTCTCATTCTCCACGCATTGATCCCTCAACCAAACAGACTAAGGTACGTGTGGAATCAGGAGGATCATGTATGGTGTGAATATTACTCGTTGGGCCTCAAGCGATGGATACATCTTGATCCATGTGAAGCTTCGTTCGACGAACCACATCTCTACGCTAATAACTGGGGCAAAAAAATGAGCATAGTCATTGGAATGAACGACTACTACGCTATTGATCTCACTGAAAAGTACGTCCCCAAATCAGCACAAATTGATAGGCTCAGTGTTGTTTCCTCGCTATCAGTTATCAAGCAAGCATTGGAAGTGGTCAATAACTCCAAAATGATCGAGTTTGCGTCTACAAGACTGAGTTCAAGTGGGGCTGGATCCCAGGAATTTTATCTTCAATTGTACCATGAAGTCCTCCTTCCTTATAAAGCAGAGCAGAAGCTGTATCATGTAACTGTGGAGCCAACGAAAACAAGTACCCTGGTCATGGGAAGACAGTCCGGAGGTCGTGAATGGGTGGAAGCAAGAGGTGAAGATGGAGGTGATAAGTAATGAATTAACACCATGACTGGTCTTTAATATTCGGCTTTATTCTAATATACAGTATTATACAGTATTGACATTAAACGATATGAAACTTGAGCCGAAATGAAACTTTCGACTTTTGATTGTGATTCCTGGTATGAATCCGAAAGTCAAGAAAATTTCAGGAAAACAATTTTATTGTTTCCTCAGAAGCATTCTGAGAATTTCTGACAGTACAATTTATACCTCTGGAAACTGTCCGACTTATTTTGAGCTCGTTATGGCCACTGACGACTTCAAATAGTCCCCGTCACCTAAAATTCCACAATGCACTTTAGAAGCTCTTGATCTCAAAGCATATGTCAACTTGACTTGGACCAAAGCTATTTTCTCGATAATTGAGTGTCTGGATTTTATTCTTATCTCGTCAGATAGTCTCGCTATTCGCCTTGGGAGCCCTTGGAGTGTCTGAATAGTTTTATGCCCCACCACGATATAAAAGACCACCACCATGCTATCACATAGATGCACCAAAGACTAAGTACATACTTATCTATGGTAAGAAAGATTCGTTCAAGATTCTCATACTTCTCTCTTGTTGAAGCTAGAGAAGAATTTTTCAATGGTGCTAAAGCATATCTCCAACATTCAAATAACGAGTTGCAGGTAACAATGAACAAGATCCAGGTGTACCCGAGCACAGCGTAGCCATAATACTCCATATATGGAGAGTTGAACATTGTTTGGGGCCTATCATCATCATCTAGTGGCTCCTCATAGGGCCTAGGCCTTTCAATCAACGGTAGCGGCTCGTATGACAGCATGACCATGTAAAAAGTAGGTATTCAGGTGATTTGGGAATCAGTTCTCATTTACATAGATATCCGGTCACGTGACCTTACAATTTAGACTACTTGAATCACATACAAGAAGTCTCTTGTGGGATGATATTAAGAATTGCAGTAGCTGTAATTATCCATTACGAGATTGACCCTTTTTCACAGTGGTAATTTCAGTATTGGCTTTTTCAAAGTAGAGGAGTTACTTTTTTATTTTCGTAACAACTCGTTCAATTGGTAAAATCTTGCATAATTTGTAAAATTACAACATTTACAAAATTTACATACTTGCCAGAAGACAGTTGTTACTCTTAAGCTTCTTTTTCTGAAAAATCCAATAGGATAAATAAACTTTTCAAAGGCTCATCATATAATAAAAGACTCTATGGTAGTTTCTGTTCGTGGAATAAATCGTAATATGATAAATCTCATGTACCTCATTTCCATCATAGAAAGGTCCCTTGGCCCAGTTGGTTAAGGCGTGGTGCTAATAACGCCGAGATCAGCGGTTCGATCCCGCTAGGGACCATT